>CAJNDT010000774.1:0-141394 GCA_905221615.1 Symbiodinium sp. CCMP2592
GTGCTTAAGCATTTTTCCCTAATCCGCTCTATCCTGGAAGATCGAATCTTCGACGATCCTTCTGACCTCACCCATGGGCCCGCGCAGGGCGCCCGGTGAGGATGTGGCTGCCTCCTGTACAGGCTTCTTTCTGGACGGCACAAAATTTTGGGACTCTTTTCTGTACAAGGAGGGTTCCCGATCCCCAGGTGCCGTAGGCCCTGAAGGAGGGGACCCTCCTCTGTTTCGAACGATCTCTTTCTAGACTGAGGTCTTCGACCGAAGGAACATCCGGGAGTCGGCAGCCACACCAATCCACCATGCAAAAGAGGTCTTGCGAGCATGGTGCTTTTGGTGTGCCATTTTCATGCGGATTTCTGACATATTTAATAATTAAAAGTTATGCTTGTAGCTGCCAATACTCATTTTCTGCTTCATACATTTTTTCAGGTAAGTACGAGCGTGGAAAATAAAAGGTATAAAGTGCAGCAATAGAAATTATAGTTGTAACTATGAATATTGATATTGGTGCGAATATTAAATACTCACAAAATAGTCATGTTACTACTGCTGATGGGCCTAATGGTAATATATATATATATATATGTATATGTATATGTATATGTATATGTATATGTATATGTATATGTCTATGTATATGTTTATGTCTATGTCTATGTCTATGTCTATGTATATGTATATGTATATGTAAAGGTATATGTATATGTATATGTATATGTATGTGTATATGTATATGTATGTGTATATGTATATGTACGTGTATATATAGTCTTATTGTAATATCATGATTACATAGATGGAGAAGCATATGAATAGATATATAAATAAAATTAAAGAAACATAGACACAAATATGCGCTGGCACCCTTACCCACTGAGACAAAGCTCGACTCCACTGGCTCCGCTACCACTCCACCGCCCCGGCTGGAAGTCCAGGATGATGCTGGAGATGCTGAGGGACAAAGCAGCTCAAAGGCTGTGGACACATCCAGGACCTCCTCGACCAGCGCTCGCGGATCTGGTTCTACTCGCAGAAAGCCACCCGCCACCAGAAAGCCTATGGGCAAGAAGTGTGCTCCAGGCGGGGCCAGCAAACGGCCCAAAGGTAGCACCCGCAGCAGGGGCGCAAGGAGGTCAGACGATCCCTCTCCGAGGCCGGATGTCCACGATCCGTCTTTTCAGCCAGATCCTGCCCTACGACCTCGCTCTAGGAGCATATGGTTTGCAGACCCGGACACTTCGAGGCGATCCCGCACCTCCACGTGTGAGACCACAGACGCACCGCCTGCTTCGCACAAGGATCCACCCCAGCCTGAGCCGAAAGAGGCTGCTGCTGCTGCGGCTGAGACTCTCACGCCTGACTCAGTTGCGCGTCCGATGTATACTGCCTGCTTTTGCTTGTGTCATCGCCGCTGCTGGGGATTACATCCTAGAGTCCGACGTATTCGAATTTCCCCTGCTGGGCTCAGGTGTTTTCGGCGGCCAAAAGGCCGACGCAATCGGCACAGGCCGACTTGGAGCATACGGTCACTGGGGTGTCCTCTCAGCTGGGGACCAATACCTCAGATTAGGGCTGTTTTGCTGACGTGTTGGATGCAGGTTTCGGAGTTGCTTACCGAGTGCCTGGCTTTCCTGCTGGGAAGTGCTGGGCTGAGTAAACCTTCTGCTGAATCCGTTAGCATGCAGCACCCACACTGCTCCACCCAACCCTCCCCTGAGGGACATTTTCACATATTCTCTCCTAACACTACTTCGTCAATTTCTATTGTCGCTGCGTCCGGTCCCAAATCCGGACGGTGTGGTCGATCAGCACTGGCCCGACGAAGCACCTTCTCTTGGTTGGTATGGTGCACTGTTGTCCAGCCTTCACAGTCGGTGACCACATTTGAACCGAGGGTTGGCACCTCCCCGGCGGGTGCCTGAAGCTCCCTCAACCACTGCTCCTCCCTCAGTCGGAGCAAAGCACGGGATATCGACTCCCACCACACATCTCGCTTACTCCCGGAAACGAGCTTTCATACGTGCACAACGAAGAGCATCTATTCGAGGCTTCACACAATATCGGGGACGAACCTATACTGCAGAGCAACTCCAGGTTCAGAATCTCACGCACATGCCCGGACGCCCAGCACGCTCAGCTCGGCCTCAGTTACACTCCCATCGACTACAGTATGTTGTATGGAATTGTGGGGGGCTAACTGCCACTCGATATGCTGAAATACGACAGTGGCTTACTGACAGGCCACCCGTCATTCTTATTCTGATCGAAACGTTTTGGCGTGATGATCTTGAGTGGCATGAGGCGTGTCCCTCAGGTGGCCTCTCCTTCATACATACGGGCTCCCAGGCAGTGCGCTCCGGTGGCATTCTGGCGGTCATCCCTGACTCCATTGCCTCCCCACAACAAATCCGGTTTGATGTGCGTGTTCCTGGCAGATTACTGCATATACGCCTCCCTGGCGAGCCACACACTGATGTGATTGCATACTATCAGCATACCTGGTACTACAAGAAGGAAGACAAGCAATCGAAGGATGCCAGGGCCTCTTTACTAGCCAGACGGGAGACCTTCCTGCAGTCTTTTCATAAACTGCTGCGTTCATGTCCCCTCAGGAACGGCTTGTTGGTTCTTGGTGATTTGAACACATCGCTACCGCCGCATGCAGGTCGGATTGGTTCCGGTGTGCCAGCTTCCTCGCTGCTTCCTGTGCAAACGGATTGGGAGGCACATGCACAAATCCTGGAAGACTTCGACTTGGTTTCTTTGAACACTTGGGGTCGTCATGGCCCCCCGAGCCGAACGTTTTGCCTTTCTCCGGATACCAAGCATGGTTCACTTATTGATCATGTGTTCACTCGCCGGGTATCGGCAGATCCTTTGTGCAAGCAGGCCAAACCGATGCACGAGTGTGAGTTACTCCCGGCTCAGGGCATGTACCATGTTCCGATTGGTGGCAGTCTTCCTTTCCCGAAGCCCCCTCGGACGCCCTCCAAAGGATCAACCGTGCCTACCATGCAGCAGGTACATACAGCCCTTGCTGCGGATCCCACGCTCAAATCCCAGTTCAGACACCAGGTGAGTCTCCAATGACCACTGCTGATCTGTCCCAGCTGAATCAGGTTCTTCTACAATCCTGGAAACTGTGTGCTCCGACTGGCCCTTCTGCAGACAAGCCAAGTCGTCCGGCAGCCGAACGTGACGCTGTACGCAGCATGTGGCACATTCGACGAACTCTGCATGTGCATCGTCAGGTGAGACCTACGCTTTCCCTACTGTTCCAGAGATGGGTTCAAGTGAGGCGCCTAGCTTCTCTTCAGAAAACCCTGGCCAAAGCTGCCAAAGAACGCAAGAAGAATGCATTTGCAGCTTTTCTTGAGGAGATCAATCAACCAGGTTTTGGTAATTTGATGTCTCGGGTTTTCAAGGCTACTAGGCGGTTCGCTCCACGTACCAAGAAGGCACGTGTGCAACTGAAAAATGAGGCCGGTCAGCTTCTGAATGAACAGGAGACAGGACAGGAGTATCGGGACTTCTTCCGTCGCTTATACAATAGTCCGGAACATGTTCCATCGCCAGGCGCTCTCACGGAAGGAATAGACATCTCATGGTCTGAATGGAGGAGTGCACTTTCACAGACTGCGGCGCGAAAAGCCGTTCCCCGCCACTATGCTCCTGCCCTTCTTTGGAAGGAATGTGCCGACCTACTTGCGGATATCATTGCTCCTCAAGCCCAGTTCCAAGAAGGGCCGCTCTCTTTTTGTGATGCATGGGTGATTGCATACCTTGCTCTGCTACCCAAATCTCCGAAGTTGCCATCTCATCCCAAAGCCCTGAGGCCGATCAGCCTGCTTGATCCCGTTTCGAAGGCATTTGGAGTGATACTTGCTCACCGACTTAAGCCGTACTCCAATGCATACCTCCAAGATCTCCCGCAATTCTCCTATCTGGAGGGGCGATCTACATCGGACTCGCTTGGGAAGGCCATGTCACACTGCTCTGTTATCCGACAGATTCTCCAGTCTCAAAAGGCCAACGTGCATACTGCTCGCGCTGGCAAGCAGAGACTCGAATTGGCTGGTGGCCTGGCTTTGAGTGTTGACCTCTCACGTGCCTTTGATTCCATCCCCTTTTGGGTTCTGAAAGAGGCCCTGCTACATGCCAATGTTCCAACAGGCCTGGTTGAGCTAATCCTTTCCTTCCACTCCCAAATTAGGTTCCAAGTTCCTGGCTTTGATTCGGAGGCGATTGCAGGTCGCGGCATTCGGCAAGGATGCCCGCTCGCTCCCCAGCTATGGGCGATTACTTCCGGATACCTGGTACACCGCATTCGATCACGGACCTCTACCCAGTTTGCACGAGATTCCCTTACCCTTTATGCTGATGATACTTTGGGAACCTGGGAAATCCGTTCCTTTGCCGATCTAAGACGGGGCCTACGGGAGGCGGCTTGTGTCCTTGATACACTTCTCGAGCATGAACTTGAGGTCAGTTCTGACAAATCGGTCATTCTGCTGGAGCTCCGAGGACCAAAAGCATCCCAGGCGCTCAAATCGGTGGTGTGTACGCTGCCGACGGGTAAAGGGGTCTGTGCGGGCAGGTGGAAACTGCCTTGGCGCTCCTCGCACCCTTACCTGGTTTCAATCCTCTCCTTCCGCAATTTCGAGATGTTGACCTATCAATCGCGCAGGACGAAGGCCATTCAGACATTCAACAGGCTAGGCAACATCCTTCGCGATCGCCGGGCACTCACTCTTTCCACGCGAGTTCAGCTATGGAAGTCTCTTGTGCAGCCGGTCTTGCTTTACGGGCTAGCAGCTACTGGGGTCACAGATGATATTCTCAAGGACATATACGGATTGGTCTCGAAGCAACTGCGCGCAGTGAGTCGGAGCCACAGCTTCTACACTAGGGAGAGAACCGGTGAACTCCTCACCCGGCTTGGGATTGAACCACTGCATGTTGCTCTGCTGAAAGAAGCAGATAGATGTTGTGACCAGGCCGTTCTGCTTGAAACCGTGCAGCCCCCTCGGGTCGGGGAATGGCATCAGCTGTGCCGCAGCACAATTTCTAGCTGGCAGACAACACCGGCCGAGCCGTCCGGAGCGACTGCCGAAGGTGAATCATTCAAGCTGGTTGAAGTTACCCATGTGGTGCTGGAGACTCATGCATGTCCGGAATGTGGTCAGGAGTTTGCGGACATCTCACATATGCATAAGCACTTGGCTAAGGCGCACAAGATTAGCCTCCGGGGGGACTGGCAGCAGCACCTCACAAAAGACTGCGTTGCACTGAGTAAAGGGGGCATGCCCACATGCTTTTTCTGCAATCATGACTTTTGGGGCTGGCCGGAATTCAACCTGCACCTTGCTTACAAGCAATGTGCTGGACTCAGAGCTCACGCAGCCCTACATGGTGACGATTTTCACACGATTGCACCAGAGCAGTCGGACCACTTGCCGCTGATACAGAGACCGGACATAAAACAAGGGCTGGAGAAAGGTCCCTGGTACTCTATTCTGCAGCTTCCCTCTGTTGTGCAGTCGCTTGAGCATCACTGTCCCATTTGCCATAAGTACCTTCTTCGATCTGGCTACATTAAATCCCACATTCGTGCAAAACACCCTCAGCACGCCGCTTTGCTCACACAGTGCGAAGATCGAGTTCGAATCTTGTCCACCCCGAACCCTTGCGTTTGGTGTGGGAAACCGTTCACCAGGCGCGATGCTCACCTGCGTCACTGTCTTACTCCCTGCTGTTGCATGCTTCTTGAAGGGGTATTGTTTCCGTGCAGGCCAATCGCGAGCGAGCCACCTCTTCATGACGTTCGCACCGTCTCCTCTCCTGGCCACCCCAGGAATGGGCTCAGTGGAGCCCCTCCCCATGAGTCCCCAGGACGAGATGAAGATGTACTGCGGGCTCCTGCAGCCAGAGGAGACAGCTCAAGAAATGGAGTTGGAGCAGGTCGCAGGGAGTGCCAAGAGGCCGCGGTCGAAGGGGAAACCGGACGAGATGGAACGGATCAACAAACAACAAGGTCTGGGCAAAGGGAAGGGCAACCCCAAGGGACGATTTCCACGTGGTTCCGAAGCACCAGGCAATCGGGCCGACCGTCGGAAGTCCGAATTGCTCTTCCTGCAACAGGTGGTGGCCAGCCTCTGCCGACTCATCCTACGCCACGAGGACGCCCTGGCCCTTCAGGCTCTGGACACTCGATTCGTGATCTTCTGCTCCAATCACGAACAGGCCCTCCCGAGCAAACTATGGAAGCTAGCCAAGGTCTGGCGGGAGAAGAAGGAAAAGCAGATGGTCCACATGTCGTTAAGGGTGACCATGGGCCTCTTCATGATCGGGGAGGTGATTCGGAAGGCAGAGGAAGGCATGGCCAAGTCACGGGAGGAGATGGTTCAAAGTCTTTGGATCACCGAAGAGGGCAAATGGAACTATCTGCTTTGGGATTCCGAGTCCAAGTCCCACAAGATCGATGCCAGCAAGGACCCGATTGCACATTCCTCAATTCTGAGAGACCTGAGGCGATTGGAGGAATTGTTGCCCGCTCCGAATGTGTTGCATCGCCTGCACTCGCTTCGCCCTCTCACAGAGATCTCCGAGGCCCCAGTGATTGCATTCGTTCTGGACATTGGACTCCGAGCTGCGGAAGCGCAGGAAGCATATACCCTCCTGCGATCTCTCAGCCAATGTGCCATCACTCAAGTGGCCTCGTTCAACATCCGACCGGACAAGCTACAGAGGTCAGCTCTGGCCAACCACGTCCAGATGCAGATCGCGAAGTTATCCTCTCGATAAGGCTCCATAATTAATCCGTCCAATCTGTGTTATGCACACTCTTTTCTGCTTGCATGGCTATGGAGTAGTTGGACCTTGGATCATCCTGCCACACAGGTCGCGCCAGATGCCAAGCTACTCATTCAGTCTTTGCTTCAGGTTCGCAATACTGTCTGTCTCTTGGATTTACCGGATTGGTTGCGATTTACCCGTGATTGGCAGGAGCCGCACAGACAGCATGATGTGGCCGAGTTCGCACAATTTTTGGTATCGGCCCTTGGCATCACCAACGTCATGATGCATTATCAGGCTCGTGTGCTGACTGATCAAGGTATTGACATCTTATCTTCTGAGAGTTCCGCTGTGCTTCGCCTGCCACTTACTGCCGCATGCACCGATGTTCAGGGACTAATCAATGTGTGGTCCGCTCAGGGTTACGTGCAGGCCCTCAATGAGCCTTTGCCAAGGCTTGCTGTTGTGCAAATCGCCCGTTTCGCAGAATCCTCCAAAGATTGCACACCTATTGACTGCCAGCATACCATTCACCTTCCGATGTTTAGTGGTCCAGACCTGGACACCACTGCAGTGGCATACACTCTCGAGGCGGTTTGCTTGCATAGGGGTGATCAGGCCACGCAAGGTCATTACCGGGCCCTCCTGATTACCGAAGCCAGTGTCACCAGAGCGGCATCCTCGGATCATGTGGGAGTGCTCCCACCCATATTGCACACGTACCTTACCGATGATGGAGTTTGTGCCTCGCCGGCTACACTAGCTGCGAGAGAATCTTTGCTACAGGCAGAAGGATATGTCCTCTTTTACAGTTTACAATGCCTTGATTGATGGTTCGGTTAAATCCATTTGATGCTCAATGTACATCCTCGGGCGCTATCGGCGCAGGATGTCGCTCTTGATTTAGCTCGTTTCCGAGAGTGCCAAATAGGGCACGCCAATGGCCGGGCGATTACACGCCTGTCTCCAGATTGTCGCTAGGCCAGGCTCGACCGGCTGCGCACTCAAAGTCAAAAAGTATATGTTTATGTCTATGTCTATGTCTATGTCTATGTATATGTATATGTATATGTAAAGGTATATGTATATGTATATGTATATGTATATGTATATGTATGTGTATATGTAGTCTTATTGTAATATCATGATTACATAGATGGAGAAGCATATGAATAGATATATAAATAAAATTAAAGAAACATAGACACAAATAAAATTAGAAAGAAAATGAATAGAACTCTAGGTGTAAATATGCATTAGCGTGAGTAAGATGTTGGACTTGCAGCAGCAGAGAGTCCTTGTTCAATGGCTGATGATTATGCTTGGTGCCTGCACCATGATTGCAAGGCACAGCCAAAGCTTCAATCATTCCGTGAACATGTCTTATCGTGGGTGCAGAGCTCAGGTTGAATAGACTTCAAGTGTCAATAAGATGGTGCAAAAAGTTGATCTCTTGCAAACATTTTACAGTCATGAGCAAAGGTACTCTTCCTTCGATGAAGCCACGGAGGCTCTTGGCAAGTCTCGTTCAGATCTTTGAATTGCGAATGCGATTTGTCACGAAATTGAAGTAATTCGCCAGGGCAGTCTGCAACGCCCAGCGAGTCCCGCGCCTGGTGTAGGGACAGTTCAGACTACGATGCTCAGCTGCAGAATTCAAGTTGCAACTTCTGGAACTTGCGAGGCTTCGTGTGCGTTCTCTCGCGGCTGTCGCTGGATCACGTATGGACTTGGCTGCATGTTCGTTCAGGTCAGACGGCTGCTTCCTTGTCAGCGGCGGCACTCGGATTCACATGACTCTAGCACACGTTTCAATACTGCAACAGCATCGGTGTCTCTGGATGTCGTCAAACATCACCAATCATCATCAGCATCATCCTCAACCTCAGCATCGACATGAGCACTTTCGCCAGCACCAGTTGTCATTGTTCGCATCGTCTCGACTCCCGGCTGGCTCAGAGTCTCTGCAACGAGCCGCATGTTTGCAATGTTTGCACTTACTGTGCTCAAAGCTCTCGCTTGGCTCGCCCGACTGAATGTCGGATGCCCAGTTATCGTGAATATGGCATATCGGTTGAACGAAGTCTTCTACACACAGATTCGCACTCCTCGAGCGTGCGGATGAATTTGAAGCCATGGTCTTGCAATGTTTCTGGTGGATCTGAAGGCTGGCACGTCAGCAGAAAGCAGCAAGTGTTGCATGCCGAGTTTACTATCCAGCATCTCGGTAGGATCCCAATGGCTTGGTGTTCAGACTGTGCACGAGAAGCGCATGAAGGCGGAGTGGCGGGGTGTCACGACAGATTGCTGCAACAATCAGCAGCATACATGACCCGTGATCAGGAATCCAGGACTGTGAAGCGTATTCCTCCCTAATTACAAGCCAGGCAGCATTGCTTCTCCAGTTTTGCATTCTCCACAGATGCTGCCTCAACATTTTCGGCTGCCGTCACTGCATGCGGCTCGCTGGTCTCTGGGAGCTCGAGCCTTACTGTCACGAATCCGTGAGAACAGCAGCCTGATGATGTTCCGTGATATTTAGGATCCTCCTGACTGCAGTGAACGTGAAGAGACTTTTGCCAAAATGATGGCTCAAGATCTTGAGCCGTGGGTCTCGTGTAGTGTAGTACTGGAAGTACGCAGTGACACTGCAGAAGCTGGGATCCGGCAGCCGTGAAGGCCCGATGATCCCGGCACAGAGCTTTCTTTAGAGGTTCTTGGAGTTAGCACTGTAGCGCTCGTCTACAGATTACGGTACGGGGGCTACAGGGAGGCGGCGGCTCTGCGTCACCGCGCCGCCCGTTGTGTTTGACACCACTGCGGCTGCCTTTCTTTAGCTCCGGGGACAGCGATGGCCCATGAAGACAAACTGTAATTGGTGAACGAGCTGCTCGCTGGGTTCAACAAACTGCTCGCAGGCAACGAAGGAGATGACCACTCTCCAACAGGATTTGGAGGGCATCTGGGCCAAGGGGGAAGATGCGGACATGGTGCATGTTTTTCTCTCCGGGACGACGCCGGCTGTCGTGAGGATTTTGGAGTTGTGCATGTCCGTATAATAGGCAGCCTCAGCAGGACAACATGTTGCAGGTGGAGTACAGTAGAAAGAGGTGTTTGGTTGGCCATTGGTTGGCACGGCTTTGATGTGCCCCCAGTGCTTGAAAGATTGGCTAAAGGCCAGCAGGGAGTGCCAACTTTGCGACAGAGAGATTTCCTGCTGTGCAAGCTGGAGGCTCAGACGCCGGTATACGCCGGTGGCATGGTTTTGCCGCCGAAGACCTTTCAAGCTACCAGCGCCTGAAGCAGCCGAGACTCTTCCGAGTCTTCCACGACATGCCCCACCCACGGCGACTGCCGATTGCCAAAGTTGCCGACTTCCTCGAGGATTTGGTTGCTGCGGACTGCCATGTTGTGGCCCGCAAAGATGCTGCTAGGAAGTCCTTTTTGCGGGTGCCATACCCGGCCTTGGCCTCTTCCTTGGTGATCTCCCCTGGGTGTTTGACCCACTTTGACCCGTGCTCGCACGCCAGCTTGTCGTCAAAGGTCGCAAGCACCATGCGGCCTTGGGCATGGATCCGGTCCTCCTCGTCGGCAAAGGCACTCTCGTCAAGCTCTGTTCGGGCACGGAGTGAGAAGCTTTGCTTATTGCGGTCGGTCGTGGTTGGGGTCACACCCGTGCATCCGCACACGAGTCTGTCTTTTTGACTTGCTGGTCCGCCACGTGGAACTATCGCACCGCATCCGCCATGCATCGTGCTCGAGAGTGTCGCCTTCTCCCCCGCTGGCACGAAACCTTTGAATTATGGGGCGAAACTCTCTGTGAAGGAGCTCTGGAGCAACCCCCGAGGCACAGAAACGCTACGCGAGCCTCCCCCTGATCCGCAACGAAGTCAACAAGAACGTTGCAGCTAGTTCACGGACATCAGGCTCAAGGCGGACGTCGGGAACGAACGACGGGGACACAGGTGTTTGGACCCAGGAAGATGCGAAATCGCTTGCGCCGCGGCAGGCCAACATAACGAGAAGTGGAAACCGAAAGCTCTTGGTGTTTACATCCTTTCGGGTGGGCTCCTTGTGGGTTCCCTTGGTCGCTACAGCATTTGTTGCTTTCTTCGTATAGCATATCAAGCAGGTTTGCAGTGGCTTCCTTAGGGTTTTTGCAGCGTTTCAGCTGGGCTCCCGAAGGTGTTCAAAACTTGTCAAGTCGGCTCGAAGTTTTAAGGGGGGCCTTCATGACACGACACAAACACGTGATAGTATGCTAGCAACGGTGAAAGTCGGTAGTTCAAAACATGTCCAGCCCTTCGGGGCCGGATCGGTTGCGCCGCCTGCTTTTCGGATCTCGGATTTTTGCCACCTTCAATTGACTGCCTGGAGAAAGAAAACGGACGGGGAGACCGGAAATCATGCCTGCATTGTGGCAGAGTTTTCGGATGTTTCTGCTTAGTCATTGCTTTTTCAATTTATCGGAGACGCGGTGGTGCAAACGAAATTTTACGGGTGCTGGAAATGCCAGGGCTGCAAATCGCACACAATCAGGCCATCGTGCCTTTGTCAGTCCGTGTTTCTTGGAAAGATGAGGCAACGACCGCTCTGCTGCACAGAAGGTGCCATGGCCAGTGCTTTGCGAACTTAAGAAGGGAATGCCGGCAGAAGATTCTGAGATTGAGGTTGTTCGAGTCACATTTCAGTTGATTCAGTTGCACCTTGCGCCAGCGGGGTTCGTTCGAAAAGAATTCTTACAGCCTTACCGGTTGAGCAGCGAAGCTCAGCCCCTGCTTGGTGGTTAGCTACTGCTTTCAGACGTCAGCATCGTGTGTAGAGATGTGTGCGAGGCTGTTCCAACGACCGCCCAGCTGCAGAGCCTCCCTGTCGAGGAGCTGCGGAGCCTTGCGGAGCGGCGTTGCAGCAAAACCGCGAGAGCTACTAGAAAAGAGGGATTCTTCACGACAGGGTGCTAGGCTGCTAGGGGGGGCCTGGGGCATCCTGGGGCTTTTCTGCAGGCGTTGTCACGATCCTCACCGTCGGATGCCCAGGCCTCGCCGGACGATATTGGACAGGAGTCGAGCAGGGTAATTCAGCCGATGCCCGCTGATGCCATCCGACTGTCACTTCTCTTCGATGCTTTTCTCGCGGAGCTGTCATGCTGCATCTCTGCTACTGACGTTGAAGGAACTCAATGCAGAGGCAAAAATAGGTAAAGACGGTGCCGTGTTGATGGGGTGGGATGGCGAGGGGAGTTCGAAGGTGTTGACCGCCCCTTCCACTCGCGAAGAAGCGACGCACGAGCTGCTGGCGATCAGCCGGAACCAGGCCCCGCTTGCTACCGGGTTTGCTTTTCATGTTTTTCCCAGAAAGAATATCACTTTGTGCTGCACATATAGACGCGTTCAACAAGCTGTACATGGGAAGAGAACACGCGTGACCCATGGAATCCAAGACCGTGATCCTAGAGCCAGGGCCAGGGTCAAAATTCGCCAGTTTGCAAGGGACTTGAGGATAAGCATGATGATGATGAAGCCTTTCGAAGTCCTTCCAAGTAGCTACGTCCCCACCTCCTGTTATCGTCCTAAAACGGTGCAAAGAGGCGAGGAACACAGAATGCTTTGGATCGATCATGTTTCGTGGCATGCTCAACTCTGTATATCATTGTATACTCTGACGACACTCCTACGGTCTCCTGCGGTCCTGGAGCACATGAACCGTCCACAGCCTTGCTATTGCAGATCTCGGACTGCCACGAATAAATGCGTACGTGGGGCAAGCAACAGAAACCCCATCTGGAGACAATGCGCTGTCAGCTCACTATGCGGGTCGTCACATCCATCACTGGTCACCCCTTGTGTGTATTGTCCCTGATGCAGCGTCTTTGTAAACCAGCGTCTGTCCGCTCTGTGTATTCTTACCGGCTGATTTGAGATTGAGGGTGATGATCACGTTGATGATGCTGATGATGGCGATGGCGACGCTGGCGCTGATGCTTTAGCTGGTGGTGCTGCTGATGATGATGAGGATGATGCTGATGATGTTGATGGTCGACTTCGTGAGTGGTCTTCTTCTTCTTCTTTCTGCCTCGTCCGCAGCAGGCTGGTGACTCCCGAATCGAATGCCTTCCAAGGTCCTAAACCTCTCCTAGTTCTAAGTGCAAAGCTTACAACTTCCAGATCCTATTGGGCCAACCCCGAGGCAAAACTCACTGTCTCCAGACAGCGGCAAACAATCTGCAATCTGCGCAGCATGTATCTGCACAGCATGTGGCAGGCAATTGCTCCTTGCCCCAGCACAGGGGCACCCACTTGCATCCGAATCCAGCGAATCCAGCACCCACATCAAAGCACGTAACCAACGGTCGTCACTACGTCATCGGTGCATTCGCCATGCTCATCTGAGCTCTGTGCTCGCAACGTAGCTTCACAAAACTTCCGACGTGTCAACGAATTGTTTGTTGGTTGAACAATTCCGCCGAAGATATTGATGCTGGTGCTGCTCTAGCTGCTGGCAGCCCGACTCAGCCTGCTTCTGATCTTCCGCTCGTGGACAGGGCAGCGCAATGATGTCAGCCGGCGACTTCCGCGAGATGGATTCTTGGATTTTCATTGACTTCAGGGTGGGGGGTTTGTTGGGTGTTTGACGTTGCGGTGATTGGCCAACTGCCGGGTAGCTCATAGTTCGCAGTTCTTGCAGTACGCAGCTTCAATAGATGTTGGAGAGAACATGGCTTTCAAATTGAGCCAAGATAGGTCCGGGCCGCGACTTCGATGAACGAGGAGGTCCGGAGCAAGCCCTCGGCGCGCTTGTCTTCAGGCGCTAAAGTCGTCATAGCATCCACTTCACCTTCACGCTCCAGAGCGGCTGCAGTTCCGTGCTGAGAGGTTGTAATGAGTACGACAAGAGTGCAGTGCCCGGTGCGAGCTTCAAGATCTGTGGAGAATTTCTCACATTCTTTTCTCTAGCATTCGCTTCTCTCTAGCCGCTAGCCGCACTTTTGCCCCCAAGCTCCAGACAGTGTGAATGCGCTACCTTACCTTCGGCAAGTGCAAAGAGGGAGTGGTCAATGTCACCACGAGGGGCTCGTGGAAGTGTACCCGGCGGTTCCGCGGCTCCTGCTTTGGTGCGGCGCGTTTGACTCGAGTATTTTCCGTTGTTTCTCCAGTCCCACTGCGGCCCGGGTATGATTATGCAACCCCGTGACCCGGCAACCGATCGCCGACGCCTCCACACATCAGCACGCATGCATTCATGGATTTTCCACACCTACATGTACAAAGTCCAAGTGGCCCTCTCATCGTCGTTCTCAGCTACCTCCGTGCTTGCTTTGAGCCTAACGCGTTCTGAAAGAGAGGGCTGCAGACTATTGCATTTGGTCAGAGCAGGCAGTGGGCGTCGAAGCTTTGCGGGACTTTTTTTGAAGGACAGCCGGTGCCAGCGCTCTCATCATGACTCTGCATCCAACGTGTAGAGCTGACATCACAAGATCGATGCTCCAGCCAAAACTCGAACCAAGCAAGCCACAACACCTGATCTGAACACACGTAGCGGCGATGCGTTCAAGAATGGGACGTGCTGACAGCATGTTTCACTCAGAATCAGAAAGCTTGTGAGCAGCTTTGTCACCTTTGTCATGTCACTGTCTGGCGGAGGAAGCAACGGCAGCAAAGGTCGATGCAATTGTTTGGAGCCTTGGCAGAAGACATATTATGTTTGCTTCTGAATTCATTATGCGTCAGGGGTGCTGACTGGGTTGGCCTGCTGATGACAATTTGGATTGCCGGGCGGGCTTTTCTAAGCCTCAATGCATTGCGCTGGGATTCCGGAACCTCTAGTTCAAATCGGCCTCATCAATCACTTGTCCGCTTGAACTGTGGTCTGCCTGCCTTCAAGCGGCCAAGCGGTATGGGCCTCTTGTCCACTTTGAAAAGTTGACATTGCTATCAGTTCGGTAGGATGGCGGCCACTTGGGTGGTCCATCTCGGCCACTTAGATTTAGCGGTTGGGGTTTAAGGGTTTAGGGTTCAGGGTTTGGGAGCTTCTGCGCGCCGTTGATTCTCATCTGTGGGAAGGCTGTTCTAGCGATTCTAGCTTCTTTCAGTTTGCAAGCCGCTTGCCTGGAGATCTGGATGGCGGAGAGATCGTGAGAAGTCCTACTGTTTCGCAGGATCGCGTTTTGATCAGGGTCAACTTTCCTCAGCATCTGCGGGCCGCTTGTTCGGCAGGCATCGTTGAGCGGATTGCGGCGCAATGCGGCGCAGCATCCCTGTCGTAAAGCAGTATTGCGCTTGCATCATAACCACTGGGAAAGCCTGGGTCGGTGCTGTCAACTCATCAAGACGCTGTGGACACAGGTTCATGTCCGAGACGAAATCGTTAGTTATACTGGATACGTTGCGTAGCCCGGCCAGCCAATATGAACATGAGTGGTGGCACCAATTTGGACCTTCCGCCGGATGTGGTCACGTTCTCACCACCGTGTCAGCCCTGGAATGCAGCGGGACATCAAGCAGGTCTCTCGAGCCCAGAGGGAAGATTGCTCCTTGTGGTTGCGGATGTTATGTCAGTCGTCCGAACCCCGACGGCTTGCGAAAAGGTCGCAGGATGTCGCAGGCTTCGTGGTACACCGTGACTTTGCACACGTCATGCAGACCTGGAAGAAAGCAGGCTACCATTGCAGCTACGATCAGTTGTTGCAGCTTGCAGGAGTCGTGCCTACCTGGTGTAAGCGCAGCATGATGGCACTTGTCCATTGGCTAGACTAAAATCCCAAGGTCGTGTTTGCCTGCCACGTGGGCATACTTTCCAAGTGCTGCTGGAGAGCTTGCTTGAGCAGCAAGGTTGACAAGGCCACCCTTGCCATATACTTTAATTTGTGGTACTTGCCACCAGCCTTGCCTGCTACGGCTGAGGCTGTCGTCCAGTTCTGCCTGTGCTCCCCGGTGCAACAGGCGAAAACTTTTGTGGCAACATACCACCGACAACACCTTCTGCCTTCGAGTATGCTTGAGCGTACGTGCTTACTCTGTTTGCCTGCTCCTGCAGACACTTCAGCTCTCGAAATGCGTGTTTTGGTGGCCGTTTGTCGGTCTAGCTGCGGAAATCTTGGACCGTATGCTGCCGTAAGCGGCGCACCTGGCCCGTGCCCATGTCCGCTTGCTGTCTGAGTTCCCTCGGCGTCAAACGGCACCATCATGGTGCGACTTTCGTTTCAGGGCCTGCGTCTGCTGTGCGGTTTGTGAGCTTTCGAGATTCGAGAGCTGGATTTTTATACACGGACTAGTTTCCCAGTTTCCCCGTTTCCCGCCAAGTGTGGCGACCTCGGCTTAACTGTGGCTGCCGAAGTGGCTAATCTTACCAGCGTGCTCATAAGGCCCACGCCTCTGCTGAGGCTGAAGCTGATGTCACTGCTTTGTCAGAGACTTCCGCCGTCAGGTGCACCGCATTGGCACCCTAGTAAACGGCTTGACCCAATTCCCGACAACAGGGCGTTCCGGCTAACGAGTCGTCAGCACACCGACAGGTTTTGCGGGAGTGGAGCGCCATTTTTTGCGCAATGGGATTCCCCTAGTCTTCCGTGTCAAACCCCGTGTGGACCTCCGGCGACCGCGTCGGCATAAGGTTTTTGCATTCCGATCGTTGCGTGTCAAAGACGCAAGACATGGTCTCGCGCGTCGCATCTGCTTCCCGCAGCCGGCACATGCACAGGTCTTTGCGTTGCTGCAGCCCACAGTATTCATGGGTTTCAAACATTTGTGAGGAATGACACGGAGCCTTGGTTTCACTTCTTGATGCCGTGCAATACGCATGGCGCTGAGTTAAAGCTAAAGCCACTGAAAAAGCTGCCTTTCTCGATCCTTGCGTAAAGATCGCAAGTGAGGACCGACTTCAAGGCGAGACCACGGATGTGACGTCACACTAGCGGGCGCATGTCCTTCCTCTTCAGCAGGGACATGTTCACAGGTAGGGTTTACGAGCTTTAGGGGTTCGGGAGGGTTTGGGGTTTGGGGCTAGGGTTTAAGAAGGGTTTTGGAAAGGGAAGGAAACACACAAAGGGTGGACCCAAGCGACCCAATCAGCCCGAGTGGGGAAACCGGCGACTTCAAGCGAACCAACTGGTTCAAGTGGGGTAGAACGCAGTGGGAGGTTCAAGTGGATCAGAAATCAGACAGCGCTAGGTTCCGCGCAAAGTTGCTTAAGTTCGGATGCACTTCCTATGTAGACACTTGCATTCAGGCGCGGAATCCTGCCGCTGAGCTCAACTGGGTCTTCTGAAGAGTTCTGCTGCACGGGTTTGGAAATCCACCGCTGGATCACATCCCCCATGAGCGAAGAACTTCAGTGAAACCCGAGCTGTAACCTGCATCGACCTGTTGACATCCCTAACCGCAACCTGCATCGACCTGTTGACATCCATACAGTACCAGACCTCCACAGAGACAGTCCGTGCCAGACGCAGCCAAGTGTGCGTAACAAATCTCAGCGGTCTTCGAGGCTGTGCTTGTCGGTTCTTTGCTGAACATGCAAGTTGCGGTACAACATCCAGCAGCTTCGGTTAGGACGGTTAGGACAGACCTCATGGAGCGGGTGCTAATGTAATTTTCGGACTTGTTCTAACTCCAAGTTTAGGAAAAGCCTGTAGTAACCCAACGGATGCCCAGAGCGGTCATGGGATGCCAAGCTCAGGCTCCTGTTGAGTGTGATTGCAATCTGCACCATCAGCTTCATTGTGGCTTTCGCGGTCCTCGGGAACCAGGTCAGCCCTTGGGATCAGTCACCTGGACAGCCCGAGTGTTGGGGCTCGCTCCACTCCGCAGGTTTCGATCCGCTCCCCATGTCAAAGTCTGGCCCAACTTTGTCTTTGCAGCCAACAGGGCACTGCGAGATTCCACCGGTTCAAGTGTGTTGGCTCGACAGCTGTTTGTCGATGCTGTTTTGGCGGCAGGATTGTCGGTTCTTGTGCCTGAAAAATTCCGCTGTCTTCTGCACATGTCGTTTCCCGACATGCAACACCATACATGTAACAGAAATTAGCAGGGTGATGGAAGCAAGCAGTGTTGTGCTGGCAGACGCATCGACTTGACAGGTCGGGGATGAGCTGACAATTGTGGAGCCTTGGCAGTGGGCGCCGGCCTAAGGCATCAGCACGCATTAGCGAAGATTGTGCTTTATTCTTGGCTGTTGCAGCTTGTCTTGCCACGATCTATGCGAAGCTATGCCTGTAGCCACCTGAGCTCCGTGTTTACGGTGAGTATTAACCGGCATTCTCAATTCCCTCTCGGCGCTGTCACACAGAAGGGCGTAGAAGCCGTCTGAAAAGTTTGAGTTCTATGTTACGTCCGCTGCGTCACGTGGTTTGTCAGGTCGGCACACCAGAGAACCTGATTGATGCGCTGCGCGGGCAGTGTGTAGCACTGAAGCAGCAAGTTCATGCCTGAGTTTTCTATCTCGCCACAGAGAAGTACCTCTTGCGGCATTGAGATGCTTACGACGTTTTGATGGAACTCAGGCTTCACCGCTGCTCGAAAAGATCGAAGAATACAATCGTCAGCACGGCTTTCGGGAGGTCGGTTTCGTTTCGCGCTCTGGGAAGCAGGCGGCTGGGCCTGAAAGTTGGCCAGATTCTTTGCATGCGGCGTGCGTTTCAGCCCAGGCAAGAGCAATCTTTCTGCCAAATTCCTCCCTTTCGCCACGTGTAGCCCCTTGGCATTGCTTGCATCTGGCAGTATTTGTAAAGTATCTGGTAGACCAACAACATCGGAGAAACGACTGGGTCGATTTGTTGCTCCTATGACAGCCTGTCAACGCTTAATAACGCAATGCCTTCGATCAGCAATCCTAATTTTTTGCTCAAATTGCCAGTTTCTGTTCTCACGAGCCCACCGTGCAAGTGTTGTTGCAACCCTGCTGTAGATGTAGGCCCTGCGTGCATGACATCAGGAGCCATTGCAATCATGTTCTTCCGACGAACAGGCTTGCACGTGACCCTCTGCTGCTGAAACATTGAATCAGGTGGTTGTTCATGGACGTCGCTCGCATGGCCTTGCCAGCGCGGTGCACTGCCATCATCTTTTTGTAGCATACGGTCGACCTGTGGATTTTTGCAGCTTCCGTCAGGCACAGGCTGCTGGCTACTTCCTCCGGCTCTCAGGGATCAGCGCGCTGATCGTGAAGTCCTCAGAAGGCTGAGGTCTCACGAGTCAGTCGCCTTTTTCACAACCCACAGAGCATGACCTGCTGAGATCGAAGATCTCGCGGCGGCGCATCTCGACCATGACTGGGACTGGCCAGGTCCGTCTAGGCTGAAGAAGGGCTTACAGTATACTGTAAGTTATATGTGCATTGATCTAAAGGTCATTGTCCCAGTGTTTATACAAAACGACCGCGGGCGTAGCACAACATGCCGGCACGAAAGTTCAGCGATGACTCCACAAAAGAAAACCACTTTTTTCGACCGTTATCCCGTTAGCCTACTTGACTATTGCTATTGCTATTATTATTATTATTATTAGTAGTAGTAGTACTACTACTACTACGACGACTACTACTACTACTACCACCACTACTACTACTACTACTACTACTACTACTACTACTACTACTACTACTACTACTACTACTACTACTACTACTACTACTATTACTATTACTACTACTACTACTACTACTACTACTACTACTACTACTACTACTACTACTACTACTACTACTACTACTACTACTACTACTACTACTACTACTACTACTACTACTACGTGCTGGGAAACGAAGGGCTCTGTTTGGGAGCTAAGTTTGCTACTCTTGCAATCTTGCACCACTTGCAGCGCTTGCACATGCTTGCACCATTTGCGGTACTGGTATTGGACAGGTACTACTACTGGTACTAGTGCTACTACTGGTACTAGTACTACTACTAGTACTAGGATGCTTTGTCAACAAAGTCGCACAACCGGCAGGGGAAGACATCCACTGCGTAACTTGACTTTGTATCGATGTCTTGATCAAGCTATGTGCCCAGCCTGCAGGCGGTGGACCCTGTGCCCTGTGCATGGATGCAAAGCCCCAATCCCGAGCCAAGCGAAACAGCGAAGCAGCATACAAGCAACATAAGCAACAATACGTCCCCGGGCGGTGCTGAGTCGCCGAGGCGTGAAAATGAGAGTTCTTGGCTGCTGGACGATGACACGGTTCTTGGGGCTTGGGATTATGCGGCAGAGGACCCAGAGGGTCTCCTTGGAGGCCACGAGATGCAATAGCTGGCAATGCCTGGTACTAAGTCGTAAAGTTCCAATGCAGATGGGGAGGTGCGCTGCCAGCCAACCAGGTTGCCCTCATGGGCTAAAGCCTTGGCACCGAAGGCTTACGTGCCGGGACTTGGGCTACCGCCAGCACGATTTCTGTTCCGTAGCTCGACTCCAAGGTTTCGACTTCGGTGGCTTCGCCGCGCAGCGTGCTTTCCTTCGCGAGCCGCACATCCGATCTCTGCTGGTGGACGGAGTCGTGCACGATTTCGAGGCCAACAGCCACGGCACATCCTTAGAATCGAGTCGGCTGTGACAGAGGCACTCATTCGGGAACATGTTGTGCGGCTCCTGGGAAGCTGGAGCTCGACGATGCTGAGGAACCTTTTGACGCAGCAGGACTGCGATGCCATGTGCGTCACATGCGTCATATGCTTCCCAATGTTTCGCAATCCGCGATGCACAGGTAAAGAGCCGCTGCGAGTTCAACCTACAGACGAGGCTCAGTGAGGCCCAGCATTGGCCCAGCCATATCCAGCCATTCCAGAATTGTTGGATCCTAGTCGCTAGCTAGACTGGGCTTACAATGCTTTCCCAGGCCAGTCTGAGCGGCCGCTTTGCCGATCGGACTGTGAACAACGGCACCAGAATCGGCATCTTCCGATCTGCGGATGTGTCTTGGTACTTGCAGCTTCTGACTACTGCACCGCGCAATCATGACAGAGGACGATGATGCGGCACTGCATGGCACTGTTCTCTTGCAGACTGCAACAAATAAGGACGCCGTGATTCCTGGAGTCTCTTAGCTAAAACGCGAAAGGAGCTTTTCCGCGATGCTTCTTCTAAGACGATCCGACGCCGGAACTTGTGCATATCATGCAATCATGGTTGCCTTAGCCTAAGGATGAGCAGTACGACTTGCTCACCTCCGCAGTCTCCAGGAATGGTCAAATAGACTCTGTCAGGCTGGAAAACCCAAAAATCTCAAGGGATCTTGTGCACTGCAAGCTGTCTCAGTACGACCTACTGAGCCTTGCCATGTCTGCAGTTGGTTGTCGACCTATACCGGCCCAAGCAGTGACGCTTGCAACGAGCAGAGGGCGCTGCACCTCTCGTCTCCGACAGAGTACCAAGCGAACCTCAGCCAAAAATTTGACAGCTTCGGTGTGTTCACTTGCCTTCAGTACGTGCGATGTAGATGGTGACAGTACTCTGACCGAACGAGTTTGCATACAAGACTTCTCCAAGGCAACTCTGTGCGTTCTTCGTGGATGCCTTTGAGCTTGGAGGTAGCTGCAGGCTGCCAATCTCATTGATCCAGAGAATCAGTAGCACGTCCCTTGCTATGGGGCTATGGCTTGGCTGCAGGTGACCTCAGGTGAAGTGAAGCCTTGGAGCTCGGCTGAGGCAGAAGGGCGAAGGTCGCTTCGTTCTGCGGATTTCTCCCGCAGAACTCGGAGCTTTGATAATGTGAATCTCCAGCTGCAGCGCTTCAGAACTTTCTGGAGACACTTGTAGATGCAGCATGGAGATAGCCCTGCCAAAAAGACGAAAACTGAATCAGAATGAGCGAGCTTTGTTGCTGCGCATTGCAGATTCCCATCGGCTTTGCAGAGCCTTCAGTTTTCGATAGCGCGGTGCTCACCCCAGTCGTAGCTTTGACCGCCGGCGCTGCGTGGTCGCTTCGTCTTAGGCATCTTCATAATTCTTTATTCTTGTGGTCTTTTGCCTGCAGGCGCAGTGCAGTTCGAGTCCATGATGTGGTTGCACTGCAGGGGCACTGAAACTTGTGACCCTGCAGACTCGGGTCTGCGAATGGCAGATCTCAATGGAAACACACAGTACTCAACAAGTGTCGAGATGTTTCCGAGGATCGTTCAGGATGCCAAATGTGTTCTGCCGGTGCTTAAGGTGGTGCTCATGATGGTGCTTGGGTGTTGAGCTTGCTTTTCTCGCGCACCATCGATGCATCTGATCGCGTGATGTCGCACATGTTACGTGTCTTTCAGGTCAACAGGCGGTAGCCTCCATCTCCTTTGCGAAGGTGGGATTGGCGAGAACCTCGTTGCGTAGTTTCAGCGTGCTATTGAGCTTGCGCTTCGCTATCAGTATGCTTCGGCCAAGACTAAGACTCTAGAGGATTCCGTTTCCATGCGACGTCTGTAGAATTGGAGCTCCACCAGGCGGTGGGAGGATCACCCAGATGCCTGAAGACTGGCATATAAGATTTGCAGCACTGCCAGCGACTCAGTTTTTCCGGATCCGTCTGACCAGCATCTGCAGTTTGACTTTGGGCGAAGCCCATCGCGCACAAATACAATACTCCTCATTGTTGACTGTTCGCACAGGAAATCCAAACCACACCAGTATGTAACGCAACTTGTGGGGTGGCGGCTTGCACCTGCTTAATGGACAACCCACTCCATTGGTTGTTGAGCTTCTCAGCGACCCAAGCTTCAAAGAGTTGGATTCATAGTCGTGTCAAACATGGAAGGGTCATCTTGACTTTCCAGGGCTTGCACATTGCCAAGGTCTTGATGGGCGGATGGCGGCCTGCATGAAATCATGGATTGGCTTGACTCTGGGTCCTTCCATGATACCCCCAGTTTTCTTGGGCCTGTTCCCATGATAGCTGCAATTATCATTCACTTGTCTTTCAGCCTTGCGGCAACAGCACATCATCTCGGCCCACATTCCGAGCGCCGACCCCGGCAGATGCGAGCTATGAATCAAGTCACAAGCGCATGGATGCGGCTCAAAAATGTCTCCAGCTGGCCGTGAGAGCCCCCTGCCCAGCAGCTACATGAGGGCTTTCACATGACCTTAGCTTCTGCGTACCGGCAGAACTAGCGGCTTGTGACGGCTGAACATCAGTGGATTGTACAGTTTGGCCTTGACAAGATTTTGATCGTTGCGGTCCTCGTCTTTGAAGATATGGCCTTTTGACAGAAGTGTTAATGAGCAGGTCACATTGGGTCCTCTACCTGCCTGGCCCCCTGTTCATCCAGGATGCTTAAGATGTCTTAAGGGTTGATCCGATCCCCGCCGTCTGTCGCACACTGCAAATTCGATTTTCCCACTAGTGCCTCCGTGTCGCGCAGCTTCGGCCTAGAAAGGTTTTTGAGATAAGCCAGGTGTATTCTTGATTCATGGCTTTTCATTGACAAGCTTTGGGATGAAGATGATCCAAAAGCGTACGCAAGAGATGCTTTGAGTGTCTTGGGTCATTTCCTTCGGTCAAGCCCCATGTGATTTCCAGCTGGAGACTCCGCGCGGCACGGGGTGGATCACAGTTACCGTGACGATTCCCTCCGCCACAATCTCCGTTCGATACACGTCGGCTCAACTGGCCTTTGAAGCTGGGTGGCGAGACACGGCAGTGCTCTTCATACTGGCTTTCCACAACTTTGCCAAATCTGGGGAACTGTTCGCGGCTAATCGTGCTTTCCAGTTTCGTGTGGGCACGGCACATGTGATCACAGACAAGGAGCGTCGGAATCCCTTTCGACCACTGATGCTACTGTTGGAACGGCCGTGGCCAACTTTTGCAAGGGCAAGACCCCGAGTGATCTTCTTTTGTGCCTTCAGAGAGTTGAAAACGGCTTGGAGAGCTTTTGGACAAGCTTGGGATTCATGCCTCGTACCGTTGATACTCTTGGCTGCGGCGGCGCCACGAATTCAGCCGCACAAACAATTGGCAGCGCTTCAGACCCGGTGCGCGTCTACTTGTGTGACGGGATGGCCCACTTGTCGGAACTCCAACTCAGTGTGCATAGATTGCGCCTCGGGCACGACCGAAGATTGAATCACTTCGATTCTGCCCCCCCCGCCTTGCCTTTCCGTTCCGTCTGCCTTCGAAGGCACAGATTAACATTATAGCTGCGAGTGCATGCGAGGAATAGCATCCTTCCGTGAAAGTGGTTCGCAGTTGCGGAGCCTACAGTCAGCTCCGTTAAGAAAAGGCGACCTCGCGACATGATGGATGTTCGCACAGAGGTGTATGTCGCGGGCATAATATATTGCTTGCTCACCGCGGTATGCATGAAAGGTTGATGAGACGAGTGCAGGGAGAGTTTCGGAGTTTGCCGAAGTTGAACTTGGGGGGTATGGTGGGGTTGGGGAGGAAGAGGTTTGTATCGGGGTATGTCTGGATCATGCCCACTCTCTGTCTGTCTTGCTTGCTTGCTCCCGATCCTGGGGTCCCCCGCTGTGCCGGGTGGGAACACGAATGTGCAGCTGTGTTCTTGGTTCGGCTGGCAGCACGGGTCCTTTGTCGACCTTGGCTCTTAGTGAGACCAGGGGTGGTTCCCCCCGAAGCACAGTTGAAACTATAACCAAGAGAGTCTAACCATGCATGACTGTTGCTTCGGACTACCCCTGTGTAAGTCACTGCACGAAGCCTTTGAACCCTTCTGTCTCTCTCCCTCTTTCCCTCTCCCCCTCTCCATCAGTCATACGAAGGAATACTGATGAGCAGCAGAGACAACGAGTCAAGATCACTCGCTTGCACAGTTGATTACGCATTGTCACGAGCTACGGTTTCAGATCGAATGAGATCATTCTCGCAAAGACATGAAATACGCCCAATCAAGGCCAAGGGCCAAGGGCCGGCAGCTCGACACTTGTCAATACCAAAAGAGCTGGCATCACCCTCTCCCTTGCGACGCAGCTATAGTAACCGGCTCAAGTAAGAAAAGAAAAAGTATGCTACACATGCCTAGCAAGTTTGTTGCGAAAGGCGATAACATGTTTCAGTGTCCTGACTTCTTAGAAGCTGCCATGCGTCCGGATGTGGATGAATTGGACTTTACGTGGCTTGTGGCACAGCAGGACGGCGGAACTTGTAATTGCGATTCCAGATGTTGGTGGAACAGAGTCTGGTGATGCCGGCATCATTCCAGGTCACAGGTCACATTCGAGCGAGATGTCCATCAACTTCATCGACCGTCGTGGTGGTTGCGAGCACAATCGACTACAGGCGCACATGATCTGATCTGATAGGACATGATGTGATATGCATAAATATGTGGCTATGGACTTTTGCAGTGAGTTTCAGTTGCTGGCGGTACGGTCATGACCTCAGCCATCTTGCAGAGAATGGGCCTCTAAGATGAGAACCGGCAGTCATTGAAACTGGTTTCTGCCTCCCGTGGATGCAGGAATCTGGCCCGCCACCTCGTGTCCGCCGAGGACACTCTACGCGTTTGACCCCACGCTTCAGTATTGTCTTGACTCTCATTCCCTTCTACAGTAGGTATATGCGTTTCTTTCAGGAATCTGTTCAACCACACGGTTCTGCATGATGGCAATGCCATTGGCTTGGTATTGCTAAGTATCAACAAGCACGGTTGCCACGTGCACACATGAAGAACGAGTTAGCAGGATCACGTCATTGAAGTTGGCAGCAGCTTGGGCCACTGCACAGAAATTCTACACGCCAGGCACGAGCAGGGATTCGAAGTTGCAGTCAGTTGTGGTCCCAAAGTGCTTTCTGGATCTGCGGTCCTCACAGCACACTGGCAGAGCGGCTGACGTACTTGGTCTCGACGTGTCTGTTGCCCAGCTGGCCGAAAGCCGCCGCCGAGTTCCAGGGGCTGAGTTTGAATTTCTTGTGCCTCAGCCTGTGTATCAGATGTATCAGCTTGTGTTCGAGCTTAGACCGAAGATGTTGAATCTCAGTTGCCAGTTGCTTGCATCAAGGACATCTTTGAAGAGGCAGACCGCTTAGCGGCGCTTCCAGCTGCAGCTCACTGCAAGAAGGCTGGCGGCGTTATTGAAATCTAAGAAGAATAGAGTCCAAAAGATCATCGATTTGAGAAATGCTGCCCTTTGCAGGTATTTCTAGATATTGGTGGTGATCGCCAAAGGTTGTGTCTTGGACCTGTTCTGGATGCACGACGGAACCACAGGTCCCATGGTTACCCTCGCGCCGTGCAAACGTAAAACTCTGAATTCTGAACTTCGACATGCTTCGTAAGAATTCGTGCTGCACTCAAAAGCACATTCCTTGGGGCCCTGCGGGTTCCTTATGAACTCCAGACCTTGCCATTCGTCACATCGTGTTGAGAGGTGTGAGCTGCATTGGTTGCCCAGCAGGCTTTCCCGCGGCTTCTTTTGAGGAGCCAAGCCATCAGGCCCAGGCAAGAGTGAATGACGACGGCATGCTACCACCAGGCTCAAACAGATTTCGAATACTGAAAGCTCATGAGCAGAAAACACAAAGCACTTTTGGGTGGGATATCCTTACTTTAAATGCTTACCTGGAGAGGCCATGATGGGATATCCCAGCCTTTCCCAGACTTGTGGTTTTTGTTTAGGTGCTTCACTGGGCCTCACGTGAAGACGAAGATAGGAGACCTGCTGTCGGTGGATGTGCAGTCTACGCAGCCTTTAGCTCTGCGCAAAATCCAGGTGTGTGAATGAATGCAGACTAAGGCAGGTTTTGCATGCGATCGACATCTTGCGACGCTGCGTGCCGAAAGCGCAGCTGATTGTGGTGAAATCGGAGGAGCTCCGGCGCAAAGCAATTATCAGCAGAGCTTCGTCCACCACTCATCACACAACAAGTCAGAAGCCTAAACCGCGTGGAAACCTTCCCGCGTTGGAGCTGCGAAGGAGCTGCACAGTGCCATGGCTTCCTGGACAGGGTGTGCAAGCAGTGCCAGCAGCGGTGAAGGCACTTGACTTTGCCGTCAAGTCTGAGGCGTCTTGATAGAAACTTAAGCAGAGTTGTTAAGGCTGTTACATGCTGTTAAGGTGTTTACCTCGAGCGGCCTTGCGATTTTCTACATTCCGCTGAAGGCAGCTGCTGGGCTTACACTAGGAAGTGCGAATTATGCGAATTTGTTCCAATTCAGGCTTCGGCCCGCCTGCGCGCCTCCCTAAGCAGCGCCGCGCAACTCGAATCAGGTCGGCGAGCACAAAGAAGGTATTAAGCGCTTCTGTCAGGGCAGAGCAACGTTCAGTCTGATCCCAATTGGGGTAAGGAGGGGGGGATCTGGTCACTGCAGAGAAGTATATTAGAGTTGCTCTGCCAGAAACAAACTTAGCTTCATTGCCACGGCATGTGGCTTCTTATCATCAGGGTTAGCATACAGGTACACAGACCGACACACCCCCACCCCACCCCCCACCCCGCCCGCAGCCACTCATCTGTTGTTTATCAAGCATTGCTTGACGTAATCTTGAAAGCATGAAACTTTCGAGGTTCCGGAACCAATCAGGACTCAAGGCTCACAAGTCTAATCTGGACAATTCTGGACACCACAGAGGGCCTGTACTTTTTCTAATCTTGGCACCACAGGGGGTTGCCTTTAAAGTACAGGTTTTGCACTTGTAAGGGGTGAGGAGTCCTGCCACGACGGACCCAGGAATTCCGTCTTCGTTGGCTGAGGTACCAGTGACCCCTCCAATGCTGCCTTGATCTGCCTTGGTTTTAACTACTGTCCCATCATGATCATCACAAGTTGTAGAGTGGTGGAATCTGGGATCACAAGTTGTAGAGTGGTAGACACAAGGAGTCACATGTTGTAGAGTCGTGGCCACAAGTAGTCATGTATTGTTGAGTAGTGGATGTCGCAGTTAGGAGCACGAACAGACGCTGTCCCGACATTTGTCATCATTCCGGCAGGTGATAAAGTTGTCCTGTTGCACCCAAAAGGTGAGTATTCATACGACTGGCACGATGACAGATTTCCAGCCGGTGTACACGCTTGATCTGACCCTCGAATGACTGAAATCAAGCATGGGTTGGTACGTATTCTTACGATCGTAGTCTACACTTTGTTGCTCTTTAGGGGTTCTTGGCTTTGTTTTGCCCCATGCCATTCCAGAAAATCCGGGTTTATGGCTTGGCCTGGTTGCCATATCTGTATAAGTACGTGAGAGGGCGTCCTTTCTTCAAAACACAGCAAAACTGGACGGTCTTCATTAGGCAGCGCGATCAAGAAATGCTCGCTGCCCCCTTTGCTTTTTTTCTTTTGCTTTGCATGCACTCAAAATCCCTTGGCTTCAGGGTTGCACGCGCACACACACACACAAAGGAGACTCTTCCCAACCAATGAGGGGTGCTCGTGGTGTGTGCCGACATGAGATACAAACTGCGCTCATCCGAGTGGAGGCCAAGAGGCGTTACAGTCGTTGTTGCTTCGTTAGACTTGCACAGCAATACGCATGAGCCAACGCGTCAGCATTTTACCATGGCAACCGCCCATTCCGTCCTGAGTCCTACTTTCGAATTACACTGCGGCAAAATAAGGAAAAGTGTAAACTGGGCGAGACTCGGCGAGACAGAACAGCAGGCGGAGGAATCGTGTGCATCATCGGTGGGTTGGACCGCGTGGCAGATGCAAATGTCATTCCTATCATGGATGAACGAATGAATGAATTGATGAATGGGGGCCAGTCAAGTCTAGCAAGTCGAAATTTGCGTCGCATCGGGAGGCGGAATACCTCAACAAAGAGGAGCCCACTGAGAGAGCAAGAGTGAAGCGCTCGAAAGTGCAGCTGAACAACCTCGCAAGTGATTGAAGCCCACGACGGCGCCGTGTAGGAGGGCCGTCGTATCACACTCCATTGAGTTTGAGGCAAAGTAGTGATGGATGATAGGAGATGTCTATCTCAAATGATGCTGACCAAAGCAAGATGGGATGATGCGCATGGGGTAAGGTTTCTGCCCCGATACATCGGACATCGACAATGATGTAGCACGAAGTGAGATGAACATGACTATGAGATGATGCTTCCCAAGCAATCCCCACCGGGATCCTTCAGCCAGCGGATGCAAGTACGTTGTGCTTATGGAGTACGAGAGAGCTTCTTTCGGCGGAGCTGCCCGAAGCCCCTCCGCCGCCTTGCAGTGTGGACCTGGACTTCTGCCAAGACCTCAAACACACTGGGCTTCACTGGGCTTCCGAACATGCACATACGCCACCCAGAAACCCAGCCACCCGCCATGACCGACCCCATCCACCCTTGCCCACCCACCCCAGCCATGCTTTGAAACTAGACGCATGAAATATGGCAGCGCGTGCTCATGTAATTTTGTTAGCGCTGGTGTCGTTACATGTTTGATCACCATGCATAACTCCACCATGCAAAGACATTTTGCAACACAGCATTGGGAATGCCGAGGGGAATCCAGACCGGCAGTTTCAGCGTCTCAAAACTGAATCCTGCATGCAATTGTTTTCCTTCTTATTCAGGTCGCTGGCGCAAAACCAGCTTATGGCATCGGCAGAGGACTCAATCATTCGGTTCTCGAGCGCATTGCCGCTTTCTGCAGTTCATAGCCGAGGCAGACCCCGAGAGGTGGTTCTCTCGACAGGAGATCGAGGTTGCAGATGCAGATCAACGCACGGTTTCAGTCGCACGGGCCCTGCATGCTCGTATATACTCCGTTGAAGGATGGAATGTCTTGAAAGAAACAAAGACTCCGCGACAGCCTGCCCTCAACCTATGAGCAAGCCTGTTCCGGTTCCGGACTCTGTCCGACCTCACCACAAGCCCCTATACATGATGCCGGCTCGGCCCCCCGTCCCGCCTGGCCTGGTTCTCTTGCCGCCTCTGTGGCGTGGTGTGGTTCGGGGTTTGGGTCTGCTTGGAGTGGCTCCCTTCCCCCCCTGTGCTGTGGTGTGGTTCGCGGTTTGGGCATTCCTGAGAGGTTTGGCATCATCATCATCATCATCATCATCATCGTCACGTTCCTTTCTTGGGTCAGCTGTCACGGGAAGCGGGCCTGTCTGGAACGCGATCCACGTGACATTTGCATTTTCAATACACTCATGTCGGAGTCGTGGTGGAAGGTGTCCACTCTCATACGGGGTGTGTTTGGGATGAGATTCTCGTGACAGTTAACGCTTTTGGAGCCGCCATGTGTGGGAAAAGTGTGCGCGGCACAGGGATTCGGCATGTTTGGACCCAGGCACGTGATGGGAGGCATACCATTGGGGGGGGTTCGGCGAACCGAGAACCGGCATCATACCGGCCCTACAGGGGCGCGTAACGGGGTTGGGAACGCCTCACAGACCGTGCCACAGGGCTGGTCGACTGTTCCGAGATGTTCCAAGAACGAGCAGACAGACCCAGGGCTTCTCTACACGAGCTTTCGTAAAAACTGCGGGAACACCTTCGAACAGAACACATACAGATCATACAGTACAGACAGCGGGATGCTGGCACGACGGTAAGCTTCTATTTATCCCGCAAGAATCGCGCAGAATCCCTTGCATGTTTTAGCAGTGTCACGTAGACACAGCCTTAGCCCTGCCATCGCCTCAAGATCCTGGGAAGAGGATACTGTAGTCGACACCAGAACCCAGAGCATGGCTGCAACTGCACGATGAACGGCTTTTTGCCAGCGACGAACCTAAGAATCTAAGACGAATGCAGGCTGCGCTCCCGTCCTTTTCAAACATGCGTGGCTTTTGCTTGGCCCGAATCTTGGCGGCAACGAGGCTGACTTCACTAAGTCCTCGAGATGACTGCTCAGAAGCGAAGCCAAGCTGGGATTCCGCGATTGCTTGCAGAGGAGATGAGGATTTGAATGTGGAGCTGGCAACCTGCTCAGGGCTAAGACATGCTGAGACAGTGTCACGGGAGTGGATACAGAGAGGTGCTTCTCTGAGAATGTATCTGGATGCTTTGCGACGGGCTACTGAGAAACCTTTCATGGGTATGGGAGTTCGTGATGTGTACGTCATCTCGCCGCCCGTACTGTCACGACGGGCAGCAAGCAGCAATTGCAGACTTCAAGTCCAACCAACAAGGCTCTCGTTTGCTTGTTTGCCATCTCAGGCCTCTTCCTGCATCACGAACAAAATCCACTGTTCCTGGTCGCGCGCCTACTTCGAGAGAACACTGACAGGCATATATATATATATACATATATATATATATGTACATATGTATACATATCTATATATCTATGTATATATATATATATATATATATATATATATACATATATGTATGTATACGTGTGTATATATATATATATGTACTTATATATATACATATATATATATAAGTACATATATATATATATATACATATATATATATATATATATATATATATATACAGTTGTACATATGCATGCACGTATGTGTGTGTGCATGTATGTATGTATGTATGTATGTATGTATGTATGTAAATAGGTAAAGAAGTAAGTTCATAGAAGCGTTGATGCTACGGTAATAACTAATGTGACTCTAACAGTAATGTTCATATGTCGATTCTGTAGTTGTCCATGCAAATTGATTACATTGGTTTGTTGTTTGTACTTAGGAATACTGATGTTCCACATACCATCAAATAGCGCATGTATATACACGGATACACATGTATATGCGTACACACACACACACACACTGACTTCAGATCTCCGGTCTCTAATGTCACCGATGATGTGGCTATATGTGGCTCTAATGTCTTGGTGCTTCCTGTCTGCGGCTTGTCTTCTTGAACGCGGTTCCCGTGCAGCTGCTTACCAGGACAAAGTGTTTATCTCCACGGAACACCTGTTACCTTCGGCCTAACCATTCGAAAATCACGACCCCCCCCCCCCCTGGTCCATATGCTGCCACATTTTAGATCGGGCTACATGTGGTTTGCGAAATGTTGCGCCGCCCCTCACCTGGCGACCTGGCTATTCCGGTCCCCCCTCGGTTCGACTTCCCATGTGGATTCTCTGCGCTCAGACTCCGGTGCGGTAGTCGGGGAACGGTCCATATGCCACCATATGGTATATGGGGCATATTTGGTTTGCTACATACAACTGCCAGATAGCTGCTTGTTCCGGTGGGTTCCCCTCCCCCGCAAAGTTTTTCTCCGTATGTGCTGTCCTGCTAAGCAAGTTGTATATGGCCTCTTCCATGAAACTCCTCTGGTGCGTGGTACTTCTGTTTGATAAACGTCGCCTCTGTTGGAGAGCTTCTGGTAAATGTATGCAATGAGAACTTTATTGGTTGTGTGAGCTTCGCCACCGATAGTAACCAAGACACGCACCCACACACACGCACACACACGCGTGTGTATATACATAATATGTACATATATGTACTGGGTGCTTTGGTACATGTACATATACATGCATAACTGTGTATATGCAGTGGTCCGGTGAGCGACCCACCCTTGTCCCCCGCAGGCTCTAGGCCCTTGCATTAGGGGTGAAATACCAGTGGCGGGTGCTTGAACACAGAGCATGCCTCTGACATCAGATTCCGTGACAAGCTGGATTTGGATGGTCAGGATCATGCAGCGTGTTGCATTTACGCCGATGACGAAGAGGCCGCCGGCTTGCAATGGACAGTCGCAATCTAGCGCATGCAGCGCAGAATTTTCCTGCAGGTCGAAGAGTTGATGCGGCGCTGTGGCAAGCATGCAATACCAGTCTTTTGGGGTCAGGGTGGAGGACTCCGAAATGGCGCGGAGCACGTTGAGCGCAACTGGCTTTGCACAATGTTCATGGCAGATTTCACGGCTGCAGGACCCGTGATGCAGGAGTTCCTTGGTGTCTCGCCGGGGTTGATATCGCGACAGAGGAAATAATTGGTTTGCTGCAGCTCCTCCTGGATCTTTGCAGAGTTGGTCTTGTTTCTGAACGGAATCTGAATGGGTGCGGTGGTGCATACTAGAATGAACAGCAGGTTGTGCTAGGCACGCACGCCGGTTCGGTGTCGGAGGACCTGGAAATGTGTTTGCTGGAGCTGAGCTGCCAAGGATCTTACGAGATTGTTGAGATGTTGCCACTGAGCCACAGCCTCTACGAGGTCCTGCCGACTGGTTGTTGCTACACGTATGTGACTCTTCTGTGCTGTACAGAGTACCTTGTGGTTTTGCTTGGTGTGAAGCTGCAAGGCTCGGACTAGGAACCTGCTGAACCGCATGAACACGGTTGTTGCCATTTCGCGTTTGCTGGTCTTGGCGCTGAAGGGGCTATAGTCACAACATGCTTAAAGGATTCTCAAGCTCCGGCCAAATCCCGGGACAATTTGTGACCACGCTTAGAAGGTCAAGATCGTTGCTGCAGTGGTAGCCCCGAGCGGTTGCTGCTGCCGATCTGTCATTTCTATGGCAGTCGGCTGTGAGGGTAGCCACACATCTGCTGGCCTATTAGTTCGTCGGAGGTAAAATTCGTCACCGCCCAGGGCCCCACCGTGAACGAGACATTTTGCAGGTTCGTAGCGCGTAATGATATAGTACACAGCATGCGCTTGCTGGGCCACCGGTTGGACATCCGCCCGGCGTTCAAGCAACCACCCGTTCATGCCAGTCAGCACCCCGAAGGCTGCATTTCATGATTCCATGGTATTCATAGCTACATGCATAGTTCACGCGTGAGACAACTGTCTTTGCCTAGCTGTGTTCAGGCACACCGTGTCGAAGCTAAGCCAGTGGGTGTGTTAGAGCGCCCAGAGAATGCAGGCGGCTTTGGTCTTGTCTTCCATTGTCTTCCCATCGTCCCGCGGTGTTGCATCCCATACTGAGTGAGGAGTGCAATAAATTGCATAGTGTTAGCACAGCAATAACAGATGATAATAGTAATCATCATCATCGACTATGAGTATGCTGCACCGGGCTGCAATTCGGTTTTAAAACGACCTGCCTAAAGTTTGCAACAATATTATCCATCTACTGCTGTCTATCGTTAGATAACGTTAGGACGAAGGACGCAAGGCCTTAGTTTAGTCGTTTCCTCATGTTTCCGATCTCTCCTTGCCACGGTCATCTCTGGCATGCGACAAATGCAGGGAGAGAGCAGCTACACGACGCAAGAACTGTTGAAGCTCGATGAAAACCTAGCTGGCTTCACCTGAGTTTGAGACGGCCAGGCTCCTGCTTTGTGTGAGCATCTTCAACGGCTCCGTCGCCGCTCTCGCAGGCCATGGAAACAATTGAATCCTTTTCGGTCTGCAGCTGTCTGTACTGTCCTTCTGCATCAACGCTCTAGGCTTTAAGCAAGCCAGTGACTGCGTCGGCCCATGTAGCACACTTGCGCACCTCGTAGCATTGGAGGCCAATGACTGGTCCACAGCTCCTGCAGATGAAGTATGTCGAGGCAGCACTCGAGCCGCTTCCTGAGCAAGTGTGGCCACTGAGAGTGTTCTGAACGGATTTGAGTTTAGGTTTCCGCAGTGCTGTTGTTCTTGAGCACTTATGTTGGCGAAGTCTGTACATACTCAGGTCGGAATATCCAGAGCATCCCTGCAAGTGCAGTGATCCATCTGCATGGCTTCAGGAGATCTTGAGGCGTGTGCATTGCCATGAAAAGGTGGCTCAGACTGGAATCGCATCGGCCCCTGATCACTTTTCAGCACGCGAAGGAACGCCATAGAGCTGCTCGTAGTCATTCGGCAGCATGCTTGGTGCAGACGTTGAACAACTTCAGATCTTGAGTAGGGCATCTCGATGCTCTTATTGTTTGATCCCATTGCTGGACATCTTCGGCTTCAGCTTCAGCTTTGTCACATGGCCAAAATCTGATGAACCTTGGGCAGCCATGGGGTGGTATGTTGGCTGGGAAAAGCTGGCAAAAGAATTCCCGAGTCAAGCCTGCGGTTCACATTGTGTTCTCCTGAAGTTGCAGGGACGTGGCATGTAATATACTTCCATCACTTCCGTTCATGGCTCTGCCTTGCTCATCTACAAGGCTGCACAGACAGATCGAGGCAAGTTGCTCAAGCTAGTTCAGGGGATGTTGCCCAGTAACTGTATCAGTTTGTTGCGGGCTTCGGTGAAAGCTTTGCAAGAACCATCAAGAAGCGAAGCGAAGCATCTAGACCTCCATTGTAGTTTGCCCTGCGGCAGCAGCTGTCAGTAGCGACAACAGCTTGACTCTCATGCATGCGTTTGTGGGAAGAGTATTCCCTCCAGGCGCGCCGCGGCCGAGGACAAAATCGAATCGAGACAACGTTAAGACTTAACAGGTGTATACCACTATGATCCCTTGCTTTAGCTTCTTTGCTTCACTGGGTTGCCGACGAAACACAATCTCATAAATCATGTTGCTGGTAGTTGTGTTGATTCATTGCCGGCGTGACTTTGACTGGACTTCGGCCCGCGCCAGACACGCCTCACCTTAAACCGACACAGCATTCGGGGATCTGTTCGGGATTCGTGGCTGGATGTCGAATAAATGTGACCACACTACTGTAGTGTCGAGTTTGCGATCAGTCCCAGCACCGACCAACGGCGCTGGTCGCTCACCACATGCAGAACGAGACGCCAACAGTGGCCCATTGGACCCAGATGCAAACAATACAAAAGCCCTCGCGGTGTCAGGACTTGGCGGCTTTGGTGGCTGGCCTGCAGCAGCCTTTTGGCTGCTTGCCGTGGAGGCGTAACAACGCTTCGGTGGCTCGTTCCACATCTGACGGATGACGACTTCACGGGTTGCAGCGTCCAGAGCACTCTCACACTGTACCTGTGCCAGTTTGTCTTTCATTGCTCAGTATTTTGCAAGAGTATGCGCAAATATTCGGAACATCGGAAGCGTTCCCTCACGAGGCGCTTTGGTACAGAAGTCTTCTTTGTGGTTCGCCCGCTGCGTGCCCCAGAATTAGAATGGAGGGTGCACCAGATTGACATGGACAGTGTTGGTCCATAGTGGTGATCTGATGCACAGTTGCGAGGCCAATGGTCTTGACTTGGAAACGGGGCATAACAGGGCATGTCTTGTTGGAGATGTCATTTCTTCTGCCTGGCATATCGCCGAGGCATGCTTGAGGCCGCTAGCTATAGGACCTAGGATTCATGTTCGCTCGCTTGAGCTGCGAGACTTCACTTTTAGACGTTTTGCTGGCGGGGCATGCTGGAACCTGGTTTTGAGCTGGCTCAAGTTGCCGCTCGTAGTTTGACTGAGTCCATCTGAATGTTGCACGGCTAGACAAGCCCCTTCACCATGTGGCGGCCTCTCATGGTGCTGTTTCCCGTGCACGCATTGCGGACTGAGGCCGGGGGTGTCGATGCCTAAAGTCCCAACATGTCCCAACCGTGCCAAGGTGGGTGATGCCGAGTCCGTTGGTGAGACGGGTTATTCACTGCCGCGACGGTGCTCGAATGGCTACTTCAGCTCCAGCCATTGCTGTTCCTGCTCTGAGATCAATGGTGAGAGATTCGAGCCGGAACTTGGTGCAGTGATTGACACTTGCGAGTGGGTGCCTCGACGATGTGCAAGAGTACCCGCATTCCAGATACGGCGACAGCTTATTGCAGGGAAATCGCTTCGGTATGATTGGCCAAGGTAACGAAAGACGGTGTCGTACATGGGAAGCCTTGCTGTGCGGTGTGGGCCGTCGACTGCAAGGAAGAGGAGCCACAGTTTCAGCGAGGCCTCAACCGCGACTGCATCGTTACGAAGGCCTGCTGCATCACAATGGTCGCCCACGTAACATGGAAAGGACTATGATAACGTGGGACTCTTCGTATCGGTGACATTCGCCGTGTTAGTGTTGGTGCTTGGCAGGAAGAGTGTGCAAAGTCTGAGTGTTCCGACGTCTACAAGGACTGCATCGGTCGTATCACACCATGCGCGGCCAGCCTCGTGTTTCACATGCTTGGAGCAATCCAGAGGAGCTTGCTTCAGCGCGACATGCACTGGCGAAGGACGGCTCCGACTAATCGTCTGACGACTCGAAAGGACTTGAAGACATTTTCAATACTTCGGACTCTCGTTTGACATGAGGCGAAGCGCGATCGTCCACAGAGGAAGAGCTGGGAGGAGCAGGTGGGATCAGTAAGATGTGGTGATGGGGTGAGAGCATGCACGGGGAGATGGGCGTGGGCTTGTAAAGCTCCAGCTTTTCGCTGGGGGTTGGAGGGAGTGCCGAGGCCTCCCGACCTGCCTCCGTCCGGTCCGGGTGTTCATTGCTTTTTGCTGATTCCCGGCGCCTCAGCTGCCGGTCTTGTCAGGGCTTTGTCAGCGGCAAGAGCAACAGCCGCTGGAGCCCGGACTGATTTGTGACATTCTCGGACTCTGGAGCTGGCAATCGCTTTACGGGCTGCGAACTGCGAACCCAACACCTGAAAATCAAACTCGAACGTTCGACGAAGTCAGAGTCTACAGCACGATGACGTGGGAAAGACAAAACTCTGAGATATTGAGGGCACGTACTACTGAGTCTAGCATGCTGGGACCTGGTTGCAGAAGCCCCTTGCAAGCCAAGCCGTTGTCTGCTTACAACCAAGGATGTGCCCATGTGCATGTGGGGATATTGTAGACCTGGATCCCAAGCAGATGACCTGCAAGTCATTGAATGATACTTGGCTTCGCAGATGTGAACACCATCAAACATCGTCAAAAAAGCTTCAAGCTACCATTTGTGGGCAATGCAACAGCGGTGCATGCAAGCAGAGTGCACGTTGAGTAGCATGTAAGGAAAAGGCAATAGTTTGTCCCTCGGTCCGTGCATGCCCCGTGGCTGGAGCTTGTCTGAGTCGCACCGTTCGGGCCCACAGTGAAGATTGTCTCGAAGTCGAGCTCATGTGCCTTTGCAGAGAGTCTTCCTTATAGCCGCGCTAAGCGAGCTCGAGTTGTGTCGTTGCCTTTGCAGGTTGCTCGGATCTGGTCGAGTGCGATGCGGATGCTCCCTGGCCGGAGGCGGCAGCAGGTTCTCTTTCCCTTCAACGTGCCTCTAGGTTTGAGGCTCTGGATTCTTGTCATTTTTTCAATTTGTTCAAAGCCATCCCATGTCAAGTGACGGACCGATTGTCGGAAGCATATACAGAAGGGTTGCAATGCTCCATTTCTCCAGCATCCGCAGTGGGAAGTGACATGTCTCAGCACATCGCGCATTGACTTTGAAATCTTGACGCGGAACGAATCTGTGCAAGTACCTGCTTCCTGACTCCTGCAGAAGACTTTATCGTGACATCGCATGCGTCAGACAAGTTCGCGAGTAACGCAAGTAGTCAACCATAGCTTCTTCCCGTAATGATACAAACCTGCCCAAATTGAAGCCGACACTGCACCCGACGTTCTTCATATTAGGGTTTTTCGGTTTCGATCGCATGGGCCGGGGATGGGCTCGTTTCAAGTGCCACACATCGTAAACAATAGCCAGAATAGTTCGATTGATACCTATAATCATGCAAAAAAGTCAAGCAGTAGAGGTACTCAGGGTAGTGGTTGAGTTGGTTTTTGCGAGACGTCCCGCTTGCGATTTGACATGAGTACTTAAGGCAGAAGTTGCAGAACAGAGCCTGTCTGGATTCTGGAGCAGCACGGCCTGACTCGCATCAGCGGGCGAGAGAGAAACGACAAATCCCGCCTTCGTGTGAAGTGCCGGCGGAGCCGGATTCAGGCTTCTTCGTATGTACCCTCAAAGCCCCCATCTCTGACGCCTGGAATGTTAATCCCTGAAGCGCCGAATCCAAAGCTCAAAGCCAGCCTTGAAATGACAAAACAAGCATACAGTATTGGTTGTCGCCCAGGTGGTAAACCTCCACCTAGGATCTCCTCAAACCCTTCAGGGTCCTTCTCACGTGACATCAACCCACTGTAGTATGAGCATCTGTAGTAGTGTAGTACGAAGTTGCATTAGCAGTAGTACTGCTCGCACTAATGCTGAGTGTACCAGCACTGCTACGAAGAAGGCCCTCAATGGTAGCGGCCACTGACACCACAAGTCCATGAAAGTGCTCCTCCTGCTGGCTCGTAATATCAACAGTCCGGGTTGTCCCCTACCAGTCTTCCTGGCCTTGAAACCGCCAAATCCCCGGCCGAGCCATTCGTTGAGTTCAGAATGATCTTCAGCACCTGCATCGTGAAACAGGTTCTGCTACTAGCTCGATTGGACAATCCTACGGCTTGATTGTATCCCACCGCCGAACAGTCGAGCGTCCGTGATCACTTAGTTTGGTCTTTTTCAGGTATGGGCGCTTTCATTTGCATGAAAGCATTCCAAAGCGCTCGTGAACTAGGCTTCCCACCCATAAGAGATTGCAGGCGGTTCGGAACGACACGGCAGAAGTAAGCAGCCTGAGAAGCCAGGCGCTCAGCATCTGCTATGCAGTCTGAAGATCGTAGACTCTCAATCTGCATTGCTACCTGCAGCATACACGGACCATGTCTGTCGATGTCTCATAATATGCTCGGAACTTGCGACCTAAAATTCCGCCTTGCTCTGCAAAATATTCTGCGCGCTGATTGGGGGCTCTTGGTGCTGTGAACCTCAACGGGCCGAGCTGCAAAACCTGAACAGTATCAGGAGCTTCGACCGCTGTAGTCACCCTGATGAAGAGCTGAAGTAGAATGTCAGGCACGGCTTTTGCTGGGTCTTCCTGTCAGCTTGTCCAAAAAGAGAAGGAAGGACGAAAGCACATAATATCAGTAAAACCAACATCGCCGCGTCTCAACATGAGAAACGTTCAAGGATAATAATGACCAAAGAGACTCGCAACATCTCGCAAGAACAACATTCACAACAACCATCACAACAGCAACGACGACGCTTAAAATCAGAAGCAACTGCGACAACCAGAGCAACAAGTAGCATCAAGTAGCCCGCCACCACGACCACCCACACAACAGCGACACCGGCACACCAGCAGCAGCAACAAGAACAATAGCAATAACAAGAATAATACTAGCAACAACCACAAAGACAATGAGAACCGCAGCGACCACACAGCTACAGCGGACAATCACACGGATAGCGACGCCCACAACACCACCACCACCACCACCACCACCACCACCGACGCCGACGCCGACACCACCACCACCACCACCGTCGCCAACAACAAGCAACACCAGCAACAAGAGCAACAGCAGCAGAAGCAAACAACGACAACAACAAGAATGGTGATAACAATAGAAGTAATAGTAATCGTAGTAGAAAAGGAAAGCAGTACTACTAGTAGCAGTAATAGTGACAATAACCATATTTGTACAGAAATAGTTGTGGTTGTACTGATGTTGGCAATATTAGTAGTAGTAATGTCGTACAACACTACACAAGTAACAATCACAATGTTCAATTGAGCTGTCGTACTCGGAAGAGCACGAACAAGGCCCAAGAATAACAGTAGCAGTAGTAGCAGTAACAGTAGTAGTAGTAGTAGTAGTAGTAGTAGTAGTAGTAGTAGTAGTAGTAGTAGTAGTAGTAGTAGTACCAGTAGTAGTAGCAGCAGCAGCAGGAGTAGTAGTAGTAGTAGTAGTAGTAGTAGTAGTGGTAGTGGTAGTGGTAGTGGTAGTGGTAGTCGTAGTAGTAGTCGTAGTAATAGTCGTAGTAATAGTCGTAGGTAGCCGTAGCAGTAGTAGCCGTAGCAGTAGCAGTAGCAGTAGTAGTAGCAGTAGCAGTAGCAGTAGCAGTAGTAGCAGTAGCAGTAGCAGTAGTAGCAGTAGCAGTGGTAGTAGTAGTAGTAGTAGTAGTAGTAGTAGTAGTAGTAGTAGTAGTAGTAGTAGTAGTAGTAGTTGCAGTAGTAGTAGTTGCAGTAGTAGTAGTTGCAGTAGTAGTAGTTGCAGTAGTAGTAGTAGTAGTAGAAGAAGTAGTAGTAGTAGTAGTAGTAGTCGTCGTCTTAGTCGTAGTGGCAGTGGCAGTGGTAGTGGTAGTAGTAGGTTTAGTAGTCGTCGTCGTAGTCGTAGTGGTAGTGGTAGTAGTAGTAGTAGCAAGTAGTAGTCGTAGTCAGAGGTAAGTGGTAATACGAATACCCTCACCAATAACGGTCGCAACGGCAATGGCAGTGACAACAACAACCACAGCATCAATAACAGGAATGATAAACATGATAAAGCTGATCATAACTCTGTTGCTGATGGTGGGGATGATGATGATGATGGTGATTATGTTGTTGTTTAACAAGACCTACAAGAACTGCAACATTCGCAAAACACGGCATGCCCGTCCCGAGAACTGAGCTGAGGCGGCTCCGAAGAAAGAATCCAGCAGCTTCGACGGCAGGCGGGGTCAAAACATCTTGTGAGCATGAGTACGTGACGATTCATCTCGATTGCACGCACGTTGTGGCAGTAGGGTCATGACGTGCCGCTGGCCACCTGTTTGTCAAGCTTCCTACTCTTGAAGCACGCCGCCTGCAAGTTGCTATTTGCTTGCGCCGGAAACGCAGTGGTTGTCTGAGCAGGTTACCATCTTGGAAGGCTTGTCCGATGAGTGCTACGATAGTTGCAGCATCGCGCACAAGAAGGTGTGCTTGAACGACCTGCAGGAGGGTTACCCGGGGTCTGCCGGGCCGGTTCGAGCATGCTGTTCCGTGCATGTGCCATGGATCCCATAGTACAACCTCCAGCCTCCAACGCGCAGTGAAAATAGCTGAATTGAACAAATTGCTGCAGGCGGTGGTGAAGTCCGGGATGTTGGGCAAAGACGTGACGCAGCAAGAAGCGGATGCTCAAATGCAGATGACGGCTATGGCCACATCTGCTGCGACCAGCAGAGAAGCGCGCGGACGGTCAGCACAATAAACATGATCCGCATGATAAGTCCGTGGTGATTGTTGTGCTTGGAAGCACAGACCGAGCTCAGCAGCCTTGTCTCTCCTTTCTTTAGGTGACAAGCTGATCAAGGACTTGAATGACGAGCAAAGGAGTTTTGCCGTGGCCATGTGGGCTGGGGCTTGGGGCATACTGGGGCATGTTCTGCTGTGTGATTTTTGTTGATGGCAAGGAGGAAGAACCATGCTCGCGACCTTGAGCGACAACGTGCTTGGCGCGAGAAGCAGCTCATTAAGTTTCTCCGCCCAATCAACAGGTTCGGGTACCTGTCGCGTCCATGCGAGTTGCTAAGGTTGGCCAGCTTTCGTGACCGCAGCTCAGCTTTAGAAGCATTGAGGAGCATTCAGCCGAACGATGTTCCGTGTACCCATCGGTTTGGGGGTCGGACACACAGCTTCTGTAGAAGATCCCATGGGGAAGCTGCGAGGTGTCTACAACGCAGCAGTTGACTCACTCAGGGGGGAAGAGTGCTGCAAGTGCAAAATGACTCTTGGCTGTCCTAGCTTGGCCGAAATCTTGAATCAGCCCTAAGATTACTCACGTCTGATTTACATGATATCGAACGTACCCAGGTTAAGACTCTTTCCCCATGCACACACTCATGCTCTTTAGGCGCCCCCCTGAGACCTAGTTGTCGCAGACTCCCCCTATTGAAAGGATTGAAAAGAATCGCATATCATTGCTGGGCAAGACAACATTCGTGGTCGACATCTGCTCCGCTCGCGCTTGTGATGCGTATAGAGGCACGGGCTTAAAACTCGCACGTTTCACGCTTCTTCCATGCGCGAAAGTTGTTTACACGTCCTGCTTAAATTCCCTTATTGAGGTATGTGCACGAAAATGGACAAAGGCTTCTGCAGCGAGCGCCGTACAAGCTGTCCGGCTGATCACAGCTACTATGCTAATGGGGGCGACTGATTGCATCCTTGAGTCGGAAACCGCATTGGGCTGCAATGCACGCTCCGTGCCTACGTCAGTAGTTCTGCTGCCGATGGTGACTGCAGATGTTTAAAAAGGGGCCGTTGCACGACAGCCGGCTGTATCCTGCAACCCCCTACCATTCTCTGAGTAGGTACATGTTTGCGGGCTGGCATGGACTATCTATGCATCTTGGTGCCTGGGATCTTGCAGATGGACGGTACCTTCGTGTAGCACAGAACGAGTGCAGACATCGTCTCGCTTCGTGTGCTGTCAAGTGACGGACATGACTTCATGAATGACAAGCACGGACAGTCGTTGATGCCAAGCAACTGATGGGCACCCAAATGGAATCGCGAAGTCAACCGAGGCTTTGCCGTGCTGCTCAGTGTTTCCTTCGTGGCACTTGCAGGTCCTGCGAAGGCTACACGCCATGTGAGAGCCTTGCTAGTGGCACAAGAAGCGATGCCTATAGAGCCTATTCTCACTTGCCTGAAGGCGCCGCAGCTGGCCTCGCGTGGTGCTTGGCGAGCTGGAAGCAAGCGCCAGCCGCCAGCCTTCACAAGCCAATGCTTCGCAGTGAGGTTTGGGCTTGGAGGAGGTTTGGCGCGAGTCTTGCGACCGCTGGCTGACGCACTAAAGCCGTGGCCGGCCACGCAGGAGGCCTACGATCGGTAGAGGCCAGCATACGCAAGCGGAGCCTGCGAACCCTTTGAACCTGAACCCTGAGCTCAGCCAAGGGCAGCTTACGCGAAGTCGGACATCCACCAAAGAATGGATTTCAGACTGGTTCCCAGCAGATCGGGTCACGGTCACCAAATCGATTCTACTTTCCTACTGCAGGCATGCATACTCACTCGTCCTCTCGCAGTGTCAGAGGTGAGATCGTGCCCTGGGTGGGATCAAAGAAGTTGCAATCAGGATCCGATCCCCATTGTGCAGAAGGGGTGTCGGCTGAGCGGCGAGCCTCAGAAGGGATCTTACAGCACTCTAGCTGTGTAGAAAGAGTGGACTGCCTCGTGGTATTCCCCGGTAGACTTTTTTGATTAATTCTTCGCTTGATGTTGTGCGGATTTCCTGTGATGTTGCAGAACAGCAGGTGACAATTGTTTTTCATCTGCCGGATATTACTGCTCTTAGTCTGCTCTTCCAACCCAACTGCACAGACATTTCCGTCCACTCAACAAACACAGGTTAGTGAACCACGCGGAATCATGGAAGACGAAAACACATCGTTCCCGTCTCTCATCTGTTGCGGCAGCCTCGGGGACTTCCAAGCTCCAAAGTCGGACGACCCAAAGTCCTGTGCACACACGGGGCTAAGTTCGAAAGGTATTGAATTGGCCCTTCTCCCCATAGCTCTGTGCCATGGGTGCACACAGGGTTGGCAGGGGACATAAGCTCTAAAGACCTGGAGCCAGTCTTCTCGAATCCAGCATGGATTTCGGAATGAAGTCGATCAGAGGTGAAATCCAGCGGTTCCCCGACACCGACATGTACCCCTGATTGAACACTGTGGAGATTGGGGTGGGCTGTAAATAGCAAGCAGGTGAATTACCTTCGACTTGATATGACTTGATGAGCTGTGTCAGCAATGTGCTGCTGATAGCGTTAATTAGGCCGTAATGGACACATGTCAAAGGCAATCTGCTTACAGAAATGTTGCCGTTCCCCTGCAAGACCTTCTGGGTCTGAGGAGGATATAGATGGGATGGGAGATTTGAACAAAACTGCATCAAAAGTTTGCACAGTCACAGAGAGCGACCAGCCTGCTGAATGAAATCTTAGCATGTGGACTGAAGCTTGATTATCGGAAGAATGAGTTATCAGATGCAACAAAATCAGACGCTTGACCATCACTGCACACATCACAGCTGAAGGGCAAGTTCCTGCTCCAATCTGTAGACAGGTGATCATTCAGGAAATGTGGAGGTACTGACAGGGTACTGAACCGCTGCGCGAGAGCCGCTTCGGGACGGTCGCCGGGGCGAGGCAGAGCTTGCCAGAAGAAGTCAGACTCTGCAAGGCTAGGAAAAGAAGATGCAGGAGAAGCAGGGCGAGGGGTGGGGAAGGGGAGGCAAATCGGCGAGGGCGAGGGAGCAACCAATGCGCGTTTGGAGATAAGATTTGTGGCACACACACACACACACACCCAAACTCCTGGGAGACCCGCCGCTCAACCGAGGAAGTGAAGGGACCCCCTACCAGACCCCTCAAAAAAGAATTTCCCATTTTGTGTTGGGGATCAAGACACTCGGCGGGGTATCGGAGGAAGTGAGGCAGGAAAGGATCTAGCTTCGCAGGCCGGGGTGAGGGCGAAGGACAGAGCAATAGAAAGATTTGGCGAAGATGTTTTGCATGTGTCAGGACAAGCCACTGGTGTAATGGAATGAAAGGAGCGATGGATGCAGGTCGTTGGGCCTCAGACCATGGATGCTGGACGAATGAAAATGATACGAGTAGTACGATGGTGTGGCACGGCGGCTGGAACGATACTGGGAAAATGCACACAGTGACCGGACAAGTCCACCCTGAAGTTGCACGGCTGTTCATTAGCGCGACCTGGAATGATGTCCCATTCTTTGAGCTTGAGTGTCCTGACTGGCTTGCAGTGGAGTGGGGCCTCTGAGCCGGTTGGGAAAGACTTCGGAGCCTCCGGGTGGCAGAATTCCAGAACTGGACCGTAGCAATGGTCGATCTCGGAGTGTACACCTTTTGCGCTGGTGACTGCAATGAGGTTTGTTGCTCAAGAAGAATACATGTCTCTGATTGATCCATACGTCCACCTTTGCCAATGTGACGACAAGGAAAGCTGGAGTAATTATGCTGGAGTCTCACTCACCGATTGTTATTCCTTACTTGCGCTATCGTGATGTAGTGCTTCGAAGCTTGTACCAGAAAACTAGTCGTCAATGAGCATGTCAGGAAATGAGACCGATCATATGCGGACAGACTGCTAAGCCTCTAAGCGCTCTGCTTCTGAGATGCCAACCGTTCTCTCCTTCTCCTGCCAAGGCCTACGAAGATGGTGGGCTTGACTCCGCAAGAGGCACGGTTAGCGTTGCGATTCGTTGCATTTCTCACAGTGCTCTAGGAAGCCCGTTGACCGTGTGACACCGTGTGACCGTAAGCAAAGCAACCTAGACAGGTCGCACTTGCCGAAGAACTCCTCGAACATGATGCAGATGATACCACGTCCTTACCGGAGGAGGCAAAGCTCAGATGCCGTGCATGTTTGCAACTGTTTCAAGTTGGGGGTCCCACGATGATTATCGACAAGATCTGGCAGCATGCGCATGTGCATGACATGCTTCGTGTCCTGGTCATAGTCGCGCAGCACTCGCACTCAGGCACCGCTCACACTCGAGCTGACGATTTCTCCGCCAGGCCTGAGCTAAGGCAGTACTAAGGCAGCGATGTGAAATGTGACTAGCAGGGCCAGACAACCACGGACTGCGTGAGAATACATCCAAACACCAAGGCTTTCTCGAGCTGCAGCGCTTGCATGAGGCTGTTGAGGCAAGCGGTGCGACTAGTGTTCCTTGTGCCAGCAAAAGGCAGTCCAGAGTCCAGCTATGAACATCGAACAGCGCTGTCGTCGCAGCAGCAAATCCAATCGATGGCTCACTGACTCACCGCAGGGCTTTTCGTGCGACAGGCCGACGATGTGGAGCCTTTGCAGGCAGCAATTCTGCAAGCCCAGGCACGACCAAAACTTGGACGATCAATGTGAGGTGAAGATTGGCTTGTTCATTGAACTGGGATGGTCATTTTCTAGCCTCACAGGACGCAGGCGTGTCCGCCGAGGAGGCCCGTGAAAATGACTGCTGTTAATTGCTGTGATCCGCCGGTTCGTTGTCATGATCCAGCATGTAGAAGAGATTTGGACAACTTTTCGCACAAAACGAAGAGGTGGCCTTTGCTCTCGCTGTTTGTGCTCAACGCAAAGAGCAACGCAAGCGACAAGCACTGGAGGCAGCTCAGCGGCGAAGACTGGAAAAGACTTAAGTTCCCAGTGCCTCCCGTGCCTTGCCCGATTGGAATCTTGCTGAGTGCCCAAGCAGAATTGCACTTCCGGAGGCGTAGCTAACAAGACATATCACTATTTGGAATGACTTTCCAAGCTCGAAGCATTGACGCACGCCTACAGGACCCTCCGTCCCATCGATAACTACCCACTTTGTTCTTCACTGCCCACTCGTTGCTGTGTCGCACATTGTGTTGATCGCTTGCATGATCTTGCATCCCTCTCTCGCCATCTACTCTTGTGAATTATCGTGCTCGCAATGTTTAGCCTGCGAAGGCGCTAGACAAATGTGGCTTTCACTGATGCCTGGAACCTTCGACAACCAAACAGAAACATAACTGCTGCATTGGCTAGCGGGCATCAGCGATGCTATCAGGTTCTGCAGAAGGTCAGTGCCTCCTGCAATGGTAAAGCTCTGAGCATCAACTTGGATTTTCCAAGACGTGCTGTGTGACTTCATGTCCGGTCCGGTGGCTTTGCAGCGGCAGCTCTCGTCCAGCTGCAAACGTGGTTTGGGTGTGCTGGGGTGCTATGACTGCTGATGTGCTGAGGCATGTCAGGGATCGTGAAGCTGCGGTCGGCCTTGATGCTTGCACGCGCGGCAGGGGTTAGCCGGATCCCTAGAATGCCGCATCATCAACAGAGGGTATGCTGGTCGTCACATCGCAAGCAGAGGTCTCGGACGCTCCCTCCTGTCCATTGCAAGTCTTCGCAATGTCTTGGCAGTTTCAGCGAGGCCCCGAAGAACTTCGGCCTGCAGAAGAATTGCGTGCAGTGTGCTGCATACCCAGATTCAATCCAGTCACGAGGCACAGAGCTATGTCATGTCATGCTGCTTCGATCTGCTTCGTATGGTCGATCAGGTGAAGCCAAAGCTCGGCAGCTGCTTCCAAGTTCATTGGCGCGCCCGGCATGTGTATGGCGTATGGCTGTTGAAGCTTGGAGAAGGAAACGGGCACAGATGATATCAAAGGACCGAACACGGGTGCACTACGGTGTGCAATATCTCCTGACTCTCGAAATTGTGTGGTCGAAAGGCAATACACCGCCGCGACGCTGGCCAACCTCGCCCAGGCGCATGCATGTGCTGTGTGTACCGCGCGTCGAATCACATCAGTTGAAGGCGTATGAATGAGGGCTGGTCTGCGACCCTGAAGTTTTGAGCCCTCTTGATGCAGGCCAACGCTTGCGATGGGCTGATGAGGTTGACATCTCATCCACCGTTCCCAAGCTCATTCTTCCCAGCATTGTGCTAAACCACTGATAGACCAGGATAGGCGATGCACTTTTCGCGAAGGTCACCCACGAGCCACCCCTAGATTTCCGACGCCACCTGATGTCTCTCAGCGATGCTAAGTCAGGAATCATTTAGAGGATTTAGCTTTGCAATTGGATGCCGCCTACAGGGTCGTTCCTGACGAAGCCGATCACTGCTCATGTTGGGACATTTGCAAACAAAGCTGAGTTGCTGTACACTCGAGGTGTAAGAGTTCCCGAGATGAACCAATGAATGCCTCGGTGCTAAGGTAGAGTTTCCGGACTTGGCCATGAAGCGAAGTCAGCCAGTCTGGCATTGAGCCAAGTCGCTGGAGAAAGGTGCGTTGGTCTCGTTGCACCAGCTCTTTCGCACCAAAGGCCAAATCTGTTTGTACAGGTCATGGCTCAGTCTTGCTGACGTCCACACTCGGGAATTCAGGTTTGCTGACGGTACAGTCTACTAGAATCCTCGCCCTTCTCTCATCGAGGATCGTTGACGCTGAATTCTCCGACTCTGGCCAGCGATTTTTGTACATAGACGCGATCAGAAGCAGAAGCCTTTAATTGACACAGAGACGTCACTTCACATGCTCTGCAGGCTCGTACCATGAAGTTTATTCACATGCTAGATGAAAGCAAGCAGCCCTCACTGTGAACACCGCTCACCACCTGTGACATGTGTAGACAGGCGTTCGTCTCGGATTGCAACCTAGAAGTCAGACACGGGACCTATATACTTGGATCTTTGAAGCATGACGAGTTGTAAACGCTGTGCCTTCGCACGCGCTTTCAATCCGTCTATATGGGGCAAGCAACTGAAGCTGCAGTGCCGTGACGAGTTGTGGATGGGCTTTCTAAGGGCTTCGAGCGGTTGCCATAAAAACCTTCGGCTCGTAGGATTGCGAAGGCGCCTGGCCTCAGCAGGTTATGCAGAAGATTATGCCATCGGCCTTCTGCAGAAGCAGTTGCATGCAATCGGGCCCAACTGTGCATTTCAACATCTTTGTGTTCAGTTGCATGGGAATGGCTTGCCCACGTCTGGTTGTTGCAAGTGGAGTTGCCTCGGCTGAGGCTAAGATGCTCTGTGCATACTTAACATATGCAGATATGCCGATATGCCAAACCCATGAGGCCATAATGAGTCCAAAATGGGAACTAAAGTCTACAGTAGGAAGGGTTGAGAGCATCGACCACAAGCCTTGCAGAATGGTTTTTTGTTTCGGTGGCTTGATTTGTGCGTGTCAGAAGCTGGGCAAGGCAAGGAGAACGGCTCCGAAAATTGGGCGGGAACTCAGCGCAGCTTAGACCCCGGGGTGCTACACCTCAGGGCGACGTAACCAGAAGTTCATCCGTTCCGGATTGGATGTTTTTGCAGATAGACGACCTCGTCTGATGCGCGGTGGTGATTGTGTATGCCTCGGGTTTGTGGAAATCTGGATGATAGTGCTTGCGCCAGTACGTACTCTAATTAGCAATCAGCGCTGCTTGTCGAAGTCCAAGAGCATCCCCACTAGATGCACTCGTATCAGGAAGATTCTGCGAGCAGCAGGGTTCTTGAGAATCGGGCAGGACATGCAGGGCGTTACGGCCCCGAACCTGGCAATTGCAATGTTTTAATACAGTGGTAGACAGTCGTCGATGACCCCTAGATCCGGAATTATTCCTTCCAATAGTAGTAGTCAGTCGTCGTCGTAGTCGTCATGGCAGCAGCAGTGGCAGTGGCGGTGGTAGTAGTAGTGGTGGTAGTTGTCGTTGCGGGTGTCGTTGTCGTTGTTGCATGTTTTGTTGTTGTTCACTTTCGTTGTTGTCATCGGCTACAGCCGTCTTTACATGTCGCTTTAGACTGACGGCCGGTTTGGCCTGCGGCACTTGCGCCGTGGTTCGCTGAGCTTGGAGGGGTTGTTTGGTTTGGTTGTTGTTGCCGTTTCTGCTGCTGCATTTGTCAAGTTTGGAAATGTTTTTGGTCGCTCCACCACGGACAGGCAGCTCGACCTGCAATCACAGCCAGATGCTACAGCCTACAGAGCTTGCAGATGCACGGTCAAAGATGTCTCTTCCCAGCCATGCTTCGGAAGCTTGCACGTAAATTTTTGTTGTGCAGGAGACGTTCTGAAGGCATTACTGGGACAACTCGGATATCGAGACTTTACATAGCTGTTCTGTAGCATTGGTTTCTGACAACAATGCAATATGGCCTTGATGAGTGTATGACCTGCGCAGCTGCGAGATCTTTAAATTGTTCGATTCCACGGAATGATTGCAAGCATGGGGGAGTTGTCATACCGTCGAGGTGGGCATTGTCCAGAAGAGATTAGCAGGCTCGCAGAACCGGGAATCTGAATGGCCTTTCAATGGCAATTTAAATCCGATTGGCTTTGTTTGCTGCGGCTTTCTTTGCTGTGTGTTCTGAAGCACTGCAGACGGTGGAGGGCCACCGCATTAAGGCTGCAGATAGTGGCGCGAGGTTCCCAAGCAGATTCAGCCTGGCATGGTCCTCCATACTTCGACCGCCGGTCGACGAACATGACTGGAATCTGCTTGAGATTGGAGCAAGAGAGTTGCTCTGACCGCGCCTAATCCTGAAATGGTTTTCCGTCGCAGCCCGCGGCAGTTGATTTGCCCTGCAAGTCATGTATAGAAGTGCACTACACTTAGTTGTGCCATGTTACATCACACTGCGCCATGCAGAGGACACGAAGTTCCGTCACTTGCATTCAGCATTGAGCAATCCGCGACACTCAGAAAGCTCGGGCCGCCAAAACTGGACCACATGAAGACATGCGCAGCACAGCTGTGTTCTTGCCTGCATCCTGGCTTGGTGGGCCTCTTCCCTGCGATCATCCTTACAGACATCACACGGCTGCGTGAGCACTGATAGGTACGGTGTGTTGTAAGCCCGCTGCACTTACGATGGTCAAAGTAGACGAACCACTTGCTGGCTCTGTACATGAATCTTGTGAGCATCAGCGCCGAAATAGAGGAGGGCACAGTGTGGAGGCAGCCGTTTGGAGTTTAGAGAAATCCATCGCACGGATCTTTTGCAGCTCTTTATGTGTGTGACAGTGGCTCCCATCATGGTAGCTACAGCTATGCCGGACCTCAAACAAAGGCGAGGGTGCTAGGCATGCCAGGCGAGCGGCTCGCTTAGCGCTTAGCGCTTGGCGTGTCATGGCAGGCCTGGCAGCTTCTGCTTGTAGGCGGTCAGGCATGGCCTTGACCTGTCAACCCACATCCCCAGTTTCATCGGATGTAGATGCTGGAAGTGTAGAAGTACCTGCTGCCGTTTGCCAGCCTTTTGCAGTGGGGTGGCCTTTACATCCGCTCGCATTCGGGCGGCTAAACCCTTCCTCGCCATTTGGCTGCACTCAATGCCTGGAGTAACGCAGACCTGTTTGGCCAGGTGCTCGCCACCTGAGCCATGCATGCTGTCAACTTTGCTGGGACTAGATATTGCTCATGAGCATCATAAGCTACAACAAGGCAGTCCGTGAATGCACAAGGACGAAAGAATGGACAAGATCTGTGTCGCTTCTGGACGAGCTAAACTGCAGGGGCTTGCAGGCGGATGTGATTACTTACAACTCTGCTAGCCCTGTTGCATGCTCGTCTGGTGAAGCCTGGCGAGTGGCCCTGCTGGTGCTTCGGTGCGCCACCTCATGCCGGGTACGTCAGGACGTAAAAACTTACAGCAGCTCGGTTACGGCTTGTGGAAAGGCAAAGTGGCAACGTGCCCTTTGTTTAGCAAGCCAGATCCATGTCACTGGCCTTCGCCTGGATTCGATTGCAGCCACTTCTGCCATCAATGCTTTGGAACGTAAAGCCAACTGGCAGCAGGCCATCCTTCAACTGCTTGATTCTCGCAGGGCCAACTGGCAACCATCAGCTTTTGCCGGTAATGCTGTCCTCCGTGCAACTTCTACATGCCAGTGGAACAGAACCATGCATTGTGTCCTAACTACCTTGCAAGCTCGGGCTATTTCGGGAGATATCATCACGTACAACAGCATGATAGAGACTGCTTCTGATTGGAAGCAGGCCATCTCACTGCTGCAAGATATTGGCGACCAAGAACTGCGACCAGACCTGGTTACGTGGAACAGCCTTATAGCTGTTTGCTCGCGTGTAGTTCAGTGGCAGCGAGCGCTCGCACTTCTTGACATCTTGAACGATGTCATCAAAGCAGATCTCGTATCATTCAACAGCACCCTTGCGGCATGTGCCAGGTCCGGCAAGTTTCAGCAGGCTCTTTTATTGTTGGATCGAATGTTGCAACAGGACATCCAGCCCGATGTGATAACGCGAAGTGCTCTGATGAGAAGCTGCGCAAGGGCGACGGCTTGGCGGATGACGTTGTTCCTGAGCTCAGCGAGACAAGCGAGCATGAATGCCATTGCATTGAACGAAGTTCAGCTGGCCTGTGAAAGAGCGTGTGAATGGCAGCTGGCACTGCAGCACTTCGAAGAAGCAGAGCATGATTTCAGCCAGTGTGTATATGTATGTAACTATATATTTATATATACATAAATATGTATCTATTTGTGTCTCTGTGTGTGTGTGTGCGCCTGTGTTTGTGTGTGTGTGTGTCCAACCCTTGCAGCAGATCGAGCGGGATGGAGATTGGCGGCTGATTCCAACTTCATGTATCGTGTTCTCTTTGACCCGCCTCAGGATTCGCTTCCTTGGGCAGCAGTGTACTCCGTGTTCGTGTCAATTCGAAGAGTGCTCTTCATGAGTCCAGCCAGAAGACGATGTGCAGTCAGTTCATGAGTTTCTTTACCACGGAGTTTCGGACTGGTGTCTTCGTGCACTATCGCATGGGAAGTTTTTCTCCTCTATTGTGCCGACTGCTGCAGTAGCCGAATCAGTGTTGCTTGCACAGATCCTGAAAGGCATCCGTGAAGCGAAAGCTGACATTGACGCAGTTGCCACACATGTGTTCACTGCCTAGAAGCCAGGAGTTGCGCACTCGTGCCGTGGAGCCAGGCACGACCGTGTATGCTAGCACTAAGCATCCGTTGGGTGAAACACGGAAGGTGTTTCGGCTGGTAAAACATCGCAGGGGATAAGAACACATCGAAGATGTCTCCGCTACGCTCGATGTGCTATCGACGTTCCTGTGGTGCACATGGCAGAACATGAGCAACGTGCTTTGTCCGTGGCCACTGTGCTAAAAGACCCCACTGCTAGTGAGGGACAAGTTTGGAATGCCAAGACATCCCACCTTGGAGATCAGCTAGCCGAAGGCTAGAGGTTTCCTCCGGGTTCGCCTGCTGGCTAGTGTACTGCGCCGAGTAAAACTTCAGATGCTCCAATGCTGCAACTTTGTTTGAGCCGCTTGTCACAAAGGTTGTGAAGGTGTCCAAAGACAATACATTGCAAACTCAAAAGGACTGGAGACTCTAAGAAATTCTTGTAGATGAGTGAAGAACTTGAGAAGAGTTGCATTGAGCTCAGTCAAGCAGGCATTGCTCTTACGCCACGCAAAGTAGGTGCCAGCACATCCGGGCACTTCCCTTGACAATGTCGCCTGCTATCCAGCCTTCCACATCGTGGGACGAGCCCCAATCGAAGATTTCGGCAATTCCATAAGATGCGTTGTCTGGGCATAGAGCACGACCGAAAGGCCCCGGTTAGGATGACGTTCAGAAATGAATGTCAGCATTCAAAAAGTCATTGGGAAAGCGCTTGTCCGAGTTTCAAGAGCATGTCTCGAAAATGCCGAAGACCATTGCTTCGGCTCATGGAGTTAAAAATGGTGACACGCATGCTAGGATCCTGCCATGCCGCCAATCTTAGTCATGCCGTCTTTGCATGTATTCTTGACCTAGCCGCACTGTTGCACACAGAAGGGCTGTGCCACAACTATCGCAGTTGGAACTCATGCTGCGCTCGGACGAAAGCGCGTCGCATTGCGGAGTTTTCTAACACATAGTTGCAAAGCGTAAACCCCTTCCCACATAAACTCCATTTACGAAATGTGGGTTTGAGGCCCGGACGTCAACATTCCTTTTTTCAAAAAAAAAGAGTAATGTACGTTTAAAACAGCGTAGAAATTCCTGCGCTGGCCAGGCCGCGTAAAATGCACTGGCTGGTACTCAGGTATTCCGAGTCCCCTGTCAACCAAAGACATGCTAATGCAACAAAAGTTTTCATCCTGCTCATGTAATGGTTCATGTCAGACATGTAGTCGGTCAGCACAAGATTCGGTTGAATGTGTGGGAGGTGTGGTAAGTACTTTTAGATTCGGGCAGACGTGATTCAAATCATGGTACGAGCCCCTCGCGGCTTGAGCGTGTGTATGTGTGTGTGTGTGTGTCCAACCCCGTCTCGAAGGGCTAGATGTAAACATAAAAGGTGCGCAAGGGACATTGCAAGTCTTGCGCCAACGAAACAACAGTCGCAATGATCCGTGATGGGAGCTGGGAAGCCAACTCCTGTACTTGCCGTGATGGTTTCAAATTAACTGCAGCTACAATCTTGGCTGTGCATTGTTTGTTTTCGGTGTTTACATCGTTATTGTACCTGGGCGAATGTTGATTATGCACAATTGATTCTTGCAGAGTTGATTCTGGAAGACCGACTTGATTCATGGCGACACATTGTCTCATGTGTGTGTGTGTGTGTGTGTGTGTTTGCGTGTGTCAGTGTACTTGTGGAGGTGAAAAGTTGGTGACAGGCACATGTTTAAGTCATGACGCCGCGCAATGGTGCATGCCAAGGATTCAGGCGAGAGATGTGTTTCTGCTGACGTATTGATATTCAATGCTGTCATCGGCGTGTTGGAAAGCGCAAGCAAGTGGCAGACTGTGTTTCGCAAGTTGCATTGCATGGTGTTAGACATGTTGCCGCCAGACACTGTCACATACAACGCCGTCGGCAGTGCTTGCGAAAAGTCCGCGATGTGGGAATGCACTTTGTGGTGCCTGCGAGCTGGCAGTATTCGGCCAGACATGATTACATGGACATCTGCCATTGGAGCATGCAGCGCGTCCCGGGCTTCATGTCGCTGGAAGCGAATGTTGACCTTGATCCGGGACGCTGCCACAGGACACCTGCAGCCGAGCCCTCTGATATGCGAGAAGGTCGTCAACACTCTGTGGCAATCTGGAAACCTCGCGCAGATACAATTTCACATGCCCCGAGCTTGCTCAACAAGGCAAGCTTTCGAACTTTTGCGCGGCGAGGCATTTTCACATGTGTCTGTGCGCGGAGGAAAACAGAGGTAACATGTATGATGAAAGAGCTCAGGTGACGAGAAGCAGGGATTGTACTGCGGGCTCCGGCATGTCAGCAGGGGGATGCGAATGCCCAAAGCTGTTTCCCTTGCCCCAATTTATCTCAATACCCCGTGATGATGATGTGCCAGAACCCGAGATGTAAGAGTGGGTCTGCATCTTTGGAAACTTTTGGCAGAGAGCACATGGCCCGTTAGACGTGGGGCGCACCACTGGGAGCCAGATCCCATGGGTCTCACGCTTGCAGAGCTCAGCGCGGAAGTGGCTTTTGCAGAAGCTCAGCGAAGCGATCTGCACGCGGCCGGCGCGGCCGGGCCATTATCGACTGAAAAGGCAGCAGCCGCACTTCTAAGCGGCCTCTTCTCTCCAGTCGCTCTGCAGTGGAAGACCGAAATCGCCAACGGTCTCACGGCCACAGTTTCTAATTCGAAACCACAGCAGACGTCTTGTAGTTGCGGAGCTAGTGCAAAGAGCGCTGCCAATCGTGTGTCATGAAAAGCTGCTAAGGTCAGGGCCGAAGTTTCCCGGGAATTGACATGTTGGCCTCCGGAGTGGGTGCATCTCACGGTCTCCCATGCAGAGGCCACCGAGTCTTTCGTATCTCCCCTGAAAAGGTGAGCAAAGGTTCCCTTCAGCGCAGAGTGCACACAATGCCGTTTGCGTTGCGCACCATTGGTTGATGGGTCTTACCTTGCACTATCTTAACCTCACTGTGCACCTGCGGTAAGCCTCCGGTGCGTGTGTCGGACATCCTTCGTAGGGTGTCAGCGATGATCGGCTACAGCGCTGTCTGGAGATCAAGGTGCCCTCCAGACTCTCGACCTAAACTGCCTTGGCAATGCAGTCAGCACGTCAACGGGTGTCCATGTTAAAGTGTCGACCATTTGGCAACCTCATGAGGTGTGTTGCCAGCACAACTGGACAAGATCTTGGCAGGTGCAAGCTTCACAGGCAGTGCGGTAGCATTTGCGGAGTTAACGGCGATCGCTTGAATACGTGCACGGTGCAGATGGAGCTTTTGCTGCGTGCAGTGCTACATGTAGCATATGGACGCCCATAGACCCTCCAACAGCCTCTGTGGGCTTCCAGCCCTGCAATGCTGCAAGGATCGAACTGCGAGGCAGAGGACTGGAAGCAAATCGCGATTGACGTTTGCACAGCCTTATGACTTATGAGCTTTTCGAGCAGAGCGCAAGGGTTTCGCAAGAAGTGAAAGGGATTCTTGTGCATTCCACACAGTGCACGAAATAACCGGACTAGTAGGTTTGCAGGATGCTGGTTTCTCCATCCTGAGTATCCCACGGGAAGAGTGGAGTCCCACTCGCTATCCTGTAAGTGTGGAGCCGTATTCCTGAAGGGGAGACGAGATTGAATTTTCTCGGAGTCTCGTTCGACGTAGTAGGGTTTCTTGAAGGGTTGTTTTCTCCTCTAAGATGCCTTGGCTTTTCCTCTAGCATTCCTCCTCGGAGTGAGCTGCGGGATGTGCGTACCGGAAGGATTCGAGTGGAGGCCATAAATCCTCGCGAGGGCATCAAGACACCAACGAGGAAAGAGAGGCTCATGCAAACACGACGGGTTGTCAGAAGTGACGGATTGACTTTCCTCGGGAGGAGGCCTCGACATCAAATTTGTCGGACGAGAGCCCTTGCACAATGGAGGATTGAAGTCGGTGATGGTGGTTGCCGATGAGCCGAGAAGTCAAGCAACGTTGAACAGCGAAGCATAGTGTTCTGGCCATCTGTGGGACCTCAAAACCTTCACACGTTTGGTAGTTTGTTCATATCTTCGCAGTTGGGCTTGACAACAACGATCAGGCAAGTGAGAGGTTGATTTCGCCATGCTGAGGATGGTAGAAGACAAGGTCTTGATTGAGTCGAAACTGAGGACAATGGCAATCATCGATCAGTGTCAGGCACAGCATGGGACACCATGGTGTGCCGAAGTTCGCGCAACAACATGCTGAGCTGGTCAAGAGTGCCTGGCAGGCTCGTGGCATCTCGCAGCCCATGTCCTTGGCGCAATGGCATCATGCAGTCTGTGGGCACCATGCCCTTTTCAACCTACGTCGTCTTGTCGCAATGGCACTGGTTTGAAGCTGCAGTTTGGCCCTGACGCAGTTCCAGGCTGCCTCCTCTCTGGCGACTCCTCCTTTCTGCAAAACGAGCCACGCTTCTGGTGCCAAGCTCTTTGCGACATTGAGCGACTGATATCAAAATATCGTGCCACCGTGAAGTGGACGAACTCGCTAAGCTCGAATCGTCGAAACAGCGCTGAGGCGATTGGCTCGGCACGGGGAGACCAGCGGCAGCTGGCCCAGGAGCCGCTCTTCGCTTTGCGGAACTTGCAGCAAGTGCGCTCGGGATCGTATCAGGAGTCGCGTCACGGGTGGAATAGCCGACGAGGTGCACCTGAGGTTTCTCGGATGCCATGGCTCGATCTTGCTGATATCCATTGCTGGGCAGCGCTTTTGCATGTTCTGCCTGATAATCAGAGGGCTTGACGAGTGCTGTTATTCATATTGTTGCGAGGAGTAGCTTTCGGCTTTCTGGAACGAATCGGACCAAGGCATTTGGTCAGCACAGACCCTGCTCTCTCTGGCCGGGTGAGTGTGGCTTCTTCTTTGGAGAGTTTACAGGAGAGGCCAAGCTCACCTCCCCACCACGGAAAGTGTTCGAACCGGAAGGGTGGAACGGATCAGCATCGACTGTTTTCGAGAAGTGTGCAATCTTGTGGGTTTGGAGCAGAATTGAAATTGTGCTCGATGTTTTGTTCCCGTTCGAAGCAGGAGCAGCTTCAGTTGTCCTCGCACACGCATGGAGCACTTCGGCAGCAGGACCTAACGTCCAGGTCAGGAGTGACTCCCCCTTGCTGTTTGCAGTGACAACTGGAGGTTCACGGCTTTTTGCTGGGCGGAGCTACTCACTGGTGCCTGGAAGGGGGTGCAAATGGACCACAGAAGTGGTGGCAGCACAAAGATTCGATGAGAAAGTCATGCGAGTAAGAGGAGGGTTGAAATCTGCTCCCAATTACATCCCGTCTTTGATGGGTCCTGGGCATTGTGATAGCCGCCTTGGGCCTTGAAGGTACAGCGCTGCAGTTGTGAGCCGAGATAGGCTTACGAGACCAGGCAGGTCCCGCTCGCGCTACTAGGGGTGGCTTGTGTTGGCTTCCAATTTTAGACGAGCCCGCCCTCTCAGATGGCCTGAACACGGGCGGACACTTGTTTTGCGTGTCGCGGGTTCGGCAGAGAAATTGAAAACAGTACATAGAACTGTGATGGTATGTATATATATATATATATATATGGTACCCCCCCCACCCCCCAAAGATCCACGCTTTCTGTCTGTTTCGAGCTCTTCGTGTGCCATCCCCGTTTGTTTGTTCTTCATGTCGTCTGTATGTGTGTCTTCCTACGTGAATACCACAACACACACAAACACATGGTTGGGCGAACTCCGTCCCAAAGATAGTGGGTACAGGCTTTGGCCCCTTAGCCCCGGTGCAAACGGGTACAAGTTGTACCGGGGGAATCCAAGATTCCAAGATTGCAGCGGGGTCTTTTTTGGAATCCTGGAACTGGATGGGCTCCGGTATCCAAGATTCCGAGAAGGAGTTCGCAGCAATCTTGGAATCTTGGATTCTCCCGGTACAACTTGTACCGGTTGTACCGGTTTGTACCGGGGCTAAGGCCTGCATCCGAGATCCAATACCCGATGTGTTGCCGGCAACAGCCCTTCCCATCCCTCTCCCCTTCCCTCCCCTTCTCTCTTTTCACCTCCCCACCTCCCCCCTCCTTTCTCAACAACCCTGATGAATATTCCTTATTAGAAAATTTGTCTATCCCCCGTGTAGAGATCGTGTCGAGAATCCTAAACCCTTGTACACTCTTTATAGAAACCTTACAGATTCCCTTATAGGTTTTTTATAGAAACCTTACAGATTCCCTATATAAAGACCTTATAGAAATCGTTTATATAGACCTTATATGGAGCCCGTATAGAAAACCATAGATTCCTTATATAGAAACCTTATAGATCCCCTGTATAGAAACCTTCGAGAAACCCCTCATAGATCCCTTGTAGAACTCTCTTACAGATTCTGTTCCGAAACCGTGTGGGTTCCCAAAACAGCGGCCTTATGAAACACCTTGAAGAATAGATTATCTTGTATGGAAGGTTTTTTTGAAAACCCTTACAGATTCCTCGTAGAAACCATATAGATCCCATATATAACGACCTATGGAAACCTTCATACAGCTCTGATATGGAGCCGTTCCAAAAAACCCTTATAGATTCTCTTTAGAAGCCCTGTGAATTCCCTATAGAGACCTTTTAGAGATCCCGTATAGATCCCTTATGGAGAATCCATATGGATTCATTATAGAAGTCCTTGCATTGCAGAACCCCATCGTAGAACCTTATGGGAGCTCCCTATAGATCCCTGATATGGAGCCCTCATAGACAGCCTTTATAGATTCTTATAGAAACTTTATAGATCCCTTATATAGAGACTTACAGAAGCCCCTTATAGATCCACAAATGGAGTTCTTTATAGAAAACTTTGAAAGATCCCTTGCACGGAGCCTTCATAGACAACTGTTATATACTCCTTATGAAAATTAATAGATTCCCCTCTATGTGGTTTTTCCTCTCTAGAAACCACATAGAAGCCCGGTATAGATCCCTCATGTAGAGCCCATGTAGAAACCCTTACAGATTCCTTATAGAAATCTTATAGATCCTCTATGTAGAGACCTTGTAGAAACCCATGATATAGAAAAACTATAGATCCCTATAGAGAGAGTTCCTAGAAACTCATTATGGATCCCTCGTATGGAGCCCTTACAGCAAACCCGTTTATATTCCGTATAGACACCTTGTACATCCATTGCAAAGAAACCCGTTAGAAACCCCTTGTAGATCCCTCATATGGGGGCCTTATCGAAAGTTCTGTAGATTCCATACAGAAACTTTGTAGATCCTCTATGTAGAAACCTTATAGAAACCCCTGAAGGATCTTTTATCTTAGTTCTTATCGAGAACCCAGATCTTCGTGGTCGATGTCGATGCCGGAGTATTTGCGTACTTGTTTTGTCTCCAACATGCCATGAAGATATTACATTGTTGTGTCATATCCGTGGACTGACCTATGCAAGACAATATACATCCAGTCTTTGACATGAGACTACAAATGCCAGGAATCTTCTTGTGCATTACTTTCCTCATACACCGAGGGATAGTACATTTGTTGTAACCAGTGGCGTAGTTGTTTTCATACACAATGACGACCGATATCAAATGTAAACAGGTGCATAGCAATATCCTGCATGCGTGCGTGCCGGGATGCGTGGACGAACCTGCAATTTGACAATTGTGCATTTAATTCCATGTCTGAATCAGTGCGAGACTTTCTGGGTTTCGGTTTGTAGAATGCGTGATATGGCTATGTAGCATTTAGCTAAGCGATTGATATTGTCTATGTAAAAACTAGCTAAATAGACCCTAACGTCACGATCATTGTGCCATCGTTTGTCTCCATCACCGATCACCCGGTGTCAAGACACCACATTGTCGTTATCTTTTGCGTTTCAGAAGTGCAGTCGTGCTCGTTTGTATTCGTATATTCCTCCCTCGGAAAGTTTACGCTTTATGTCCATCACCCGTGTACCATATGCATACAGACATACATAAGGGTTTACACATACTGCATATACATGATATTGTAAGTGATGTGGGTACCAAGGGTAATCCGGCAATGCTGTGGAATGGTAATCCGGCAATGCTGTGGAATGGAAGGGTTGTTTCGGATTAATTGAGTTATATTTGAGGGGGTTCTTTCCGAATAAGGCCAAAACGCGCGAATCATATTTGAGGGTGTTCCTTCCGACTAAGAACAAATTGCGATTCATATTGGGGGGTTCCTTCCGAATAAAGCCAAAACGCGCGGATCTTTGAGGGGGGGGAAGCATATATATATATATATATATACACATGTAAACATAACTTGCCAGCTTAGCCATCAGCTCCCTCAGCTCCCTATAGCTCCCTGTGAAAGAAGGACACAACAAGATTTACTTCTTTGACTCCTACAACACACCACTGGCGGCAGTGATGTCAAATGCAGATATCGAGTCCATGGTGGAAGAGCAGCTATGTGTCAGTCGAACGAGCTCGATGGATGCTTTGAAGCAGAATCCTGCTTGGGCTCACAAGCCAAACGCTCATCTGGAAACTGCTTTCGAGGAGGGAGTGGAAGAATGGTGGAAGGGGGTCAGAAAAGCTTCTGTGTTCTGGCAGCATAAGCCACTGGATGTGCGCCGACAACTGATGCGCATGGACTTGCAACTAGCCAGGAGCTTGGTTGGTGAGACTAGGGGTCGGTACTTGTCACACAGTCACTCGCAAGCTGAACGGCGCGTTTCTGAGGTCAGAGATTTCTTGCGAGTTCTGGCAGACGCCTATTGCTCTGCCTGATGGCTCTGCCTGATAGGTGCAGTGTGCGGGATGGCACAAGTCCAGAAGCGTCCAGACTGGCCATGTACAGCCGTAATGCACCAGCAGAGAAAACCAATCGCTTCTTCTAGGAAGCCTGAGGCGCACTGCGTCAGCAACAGGAGCTTCTCGGTGAAAGGCGTGTCGTTAGCTGTGACATGGCCAGGTCAAGAACTGACACATCGGGAAGAACGCCAAGCACTGCCCATCCGCAGCCTCCCTCCAGAAATCCACAGTCGAGGATCAGCACAGTTTCCCTTCTTTTGCTGTCGTGCTTTGGTCCTGGCAATTGCGAACTGTCCAGGTGGCTAGCAGAGAGATATGCCTTGTCCTGGAGCCCAATAATCCCTGTACTGGATTACAACTCGGTGGCATTAATCACACCTGCATGGACGGCTGCGTTCCAAGAGCTTCGGGGAAACTCTAAACAGGAGGCTTGAGCGCGAACACGTCACCGAAAGCCCCTGATCCCAAAAATCGGGCGGCGTAAGGCCGAGACCGTGTTTCCGAAGCTGAAGCCACAAGCTTCAGGCTTATGGGTGTACCGAGAGTGCCAAACCCGGCCAAGCTGCAAAACCTGAGCTGACAACCCTAAAACCCCGAAAACCTCAAAGAGAGAAGGCAATCCTCACACAGTAAACCCAACCCCCCTTCTGTTCCAAAGGTCCGACCAACAGGCTCATCTAGCAGAGGGGTTTCACACTCGAAACAGCAGCGAGGAAAGCAACCGTCCTGGCCCTACCCCCATATAGCATCCATAAAAGGCCGAAAGCCAAGCCCCAAACCCACGCCAGACGCAAGCCTCAAGCAGTCAAACAGAAAAGTTGGAAATTGGAGCGGAGTCGAAGCCCGAAACACCTCAAAAGGGCGAACCCGCGAGCCAGGCAAAGCAAAGCTTGGAGAGACAGAACCCACTCGCCACAGCATTGCTTAACCAGACTAGGACACAGTCAGTGCGACAGATTGCCTGGCAGCACATGTGAAAGCATAAGGCTTCGTGTCGTCGGAAGTCTGCGCGGTTTGCAGGAGAAGCGCGTTGTTAGTGAGCTCCGCGCCCTGCACTCTGGCGAAGCTTGACAGTGTCAAAAGAACTTGGACAGGAAGTCGCTTCGCTGTGGCAGCTATGATCGGAGAATAGGGATGAATAAGATCGACCTTAGCCTTTCTAGCAGTTCGTTTCATGACGGCCGAAGATCCTACCTTAGATCTGTCGCACTGCAAGAAACGCTGTCTCCGAGCTCTTGATTGTTCTTGCTGGTAGGCTCAGTTCCGGTGCAGAGCGGGCAATGTGTTCAAGTTTACTTTTGTGATCGTTTAGTAGGCCTAGACCAAGCGGGCACATGCTGGCTGCCTCACATAAAGTCTCGTAGCAGTTCGGACGGCATCAAGCAAGACCTTCAGCAGCAAGTTGACGGAACCGCAAAGCGAGTGCTGTCTGGACGCCCTCGTGGAGGATGAGGCGAGCGTCTCTTCAACAAAGCTGCGTGTGTGCCGGAAGAGTGACTGGTGCCTGGGGCGAAGGTGTGGTTCCAAGACTCCAACGGAAGGCATTCGTCCAGCGGTTACCCGCACGGAGCTCAGTCTTGAATTGTGCTGCCTGCTAGACACCGAATCAGAGATCAAAGCTGAGGCCTGGAGCTGAGAGAGGAGATTCAGGACCCGCCGCTTGCAAACATACTGTGCTGAATTGGATCCGTGTAAGATGAACGAAAGCATGCTGTTATGCAAAGGAGCAGCTGGATGCATTTCGACAGCTAGTCGTTGAGGCAGGCCATGGCAGTGTCAGTGTGTTGCTGCATTTCAAAGCGCGGTTTCGCCTCCACGTCCCTGACCACCGAAGTCACACGTTCGCCTGAAGAAAATGCACCGACCCGAAGCACCACCGGGAGTGCTAAGAAGCTCGAGATAGCTCGAGGGCCACAGCTTTCTCAGCATACAAAACCCTCGGCAATGGAGGACTGTACGAGAAGCCCGTCCAAGGATTTCGCTTGTAGTTGAAGCAGACCTTCAGACACACCATTCCGAATCTACTCGTATGTTCTTCGCTCAACTTCGATCCGGGCTCCTTAGCCGTGCCTTTCAAGCAAAGTTTCTCACGGAGCTGCAACTGCCCACAACCAGAAATCATCAACTCAGAGAAGTCTTAGTGCCTCAGCCTCGTACTAGTCCGCAAGATAGAGGCATGGTCGGAAAAGCTGATCTTTGAGGGGATTGCTGAATCTGGACAGCGATCCATCAAAGATAGTTTGCAACATTTCGCAACTCGACGCAACTCGCAATCCTTAAGAGAGTTGACCTAAGCAAGGCGCAGTGATTGGACGAGCGCTGCCGCAAAGCTCGTAAACGCTGCGATTGTACATGCTGACGCAGATAACAGGGCGAGGCCACTGATCGATAAGCTTGGGCTGACTGTCGATGAACTGCCAGCGCTTGCCAGGCAAGGCGATGCAAGGGTTGGCAATATCTCCACGTCGGCTCAGTCTTGTACTGAACTGACGTGGCCCTGTGCAGAGATGAGCTCACACGAAATCTGTTGAAATCCGGTTGCGGGAGGAGCGGTGCTGCATCGCCAAAGTAATCAAATGGAACGACGCCAGGTGGCCTCAAGAATGATTTCAGCCATAGTCCACATTTTTGCAGTCATTGCCTTCCGAAGCTCTCGAGATGGTGAGTAACAGCTCTCGTTGCAGCTCGTCACCAGTGAGACGATCCCACAAAAGCCAGCCACAGATGGCACGACTTCTCGACAGCCTTCATACATCATCATACGCATCGTGCGCGTGAGCTGCTGGTCTGGGAACGTCACTACCTATTCGCTCACAAAGCCTCAACCTTGCAGGACATCGGCCTGCGATTGCAGGATGCTTTGTCGTGGACAACTCAACGCAGGATTGCGCAGGATTGCAGGCATTCTAAAATTCTAGACGGTTCATGCACCAGGCCAGGCTAGCTGCTGAACTTGTGCCTTGCTGCTGTGTTCGAATTTCATCGTCCAGCTTCGAGATTACGTACTGCCGGCTGAGGATGCCGTCAGCTCCACCGTGGCAGGCCAAACCCCACAAGCCAAGGACAGCATCAGCAAACGCATCCAGCTTCCATTCTTCCGCCGGGGAACATCGTGAAACGGTAGTAGAATTCTCGATCGACATCTTCAAAACCGACGACTCACATAACCAAAGTCGAGATTCCGTGATTTGCTGCCATGGCCCTGCCAACGTGCTTCCCACATGCTGCATACTTACTTCATCACATGTCTGGTTCTTTGCTGCGCAGTGAGGAAGAAGTCCGAGATCTTGGCTCGCCCTCCTGAGCTGACAAGTCCAGAGACTTGCCCAGAGGATGAGGAGACCACTTGTATATCTGGCATGCAGATAGGGCTGCGGCTCCGTAAGATCCTACGTGCGATGTTGGTTTTAAAGGGCCTTGTTTCTGCGTGTTTCAGGAGATAGAAACGGTAGGTGCGGAATGGAGAGGCCTCTTAGTGAGGACGATGGATCATGGGGTGTGCACTATATGACTACATGCGTCATTGGAGCATGCAGCAGTTCCCAGTTCAAACACACCCACATTACACATGGCTGTTGCGCACTGCGTGTCGCTGTGAGGACATGGCTGAGATCACGAAGAAGGGCTTTAGGCCAGCGGAAAAAGCAGAAGAAGGTGTAGATGATTGCACCGCCAGCTCTATCGCTTCAGGAAGAATATTGAGTCGACGGCAGCTGCAGCAATGGCGAGGTCCCCAGTATGCTGTGCAGAAGTCCTGCGCCCTTCGAAAGCCAAGGAGTCAATGATCCAAAGTCGGAGTCGCGGCGAGTACTCCTTGGTATCCGGCGAGTCCATTGAGGCATCCAACAGCAAAGCTTGAGCCGAGCAGCCGAGCCATCAGGGACACTCGCTATGTGAAGCTAGAGCCTTGCAGGATGCTCTGATGGCAGACAGCGCAGGCCCTGACTCTCAGTGTAACACACAGGACGCGGTTTCAAGTCTGTGAGACTGCGATGTAGAGCTTCATTACGGCAAGCTGATGTAGGCTGCCAAAAGATTCGAACTCTCGCGTCCACTTCTAAGTCTGGCTTCCACTCCGAACAGCATGAGGTTGTTGCAGTACGACAGGATAGTGAGGAAGGCGTTGAGCGCAACAACTTGTTTGGGGTCTCTGGATACTGAGAATAGCACCCTTAAGCCCGGCACAAGCTGGGCCGTGACAACCTATTGCCCGTGTTGACCCGTGTTGTTTCAGCTGCCCGCGGTTGACAGGTCATCTGCAGATGAGGCCAGGCAAAATGACGAATCTCAGACGCCGGTGATCAGTGGAAGACATTAGACGTTCCGAAGAGAAGTTGAGTGTCGTGGTGCTCTAGAACAGGCGTGGAAGTATTCTAAGATTCTAGCGTAAACGTGATGCCCCCCGCTAGTGAAGCGCTGCATGGGTTGCTTAGCTTGATTCCTGAACCTGCCTCCCCTTCCAGTGCTTGGTACACTTCCCTGTGCTGGACCGAGTGGCATGTAGGCTTCTGGATACGGTGTTTCTGTTTTCGTTTTGCATGCTGCTTGTTGCCCACGAACCTTTGAGGAGTGTTTCGTGCTCAGCATTCCGCAATGTTTCATGATTTCTATCTAGCACGGCCGATATGGTTTGAAATGAGCAGCCATACAAAGCTTGCCTGGCAACATGCTTGTTCGGTGCATCATGCGGAGTCGGGCAGCACCGCTTGGCAAGTGCTTCGAAGCTCATCGAAGTAACTTGCAGGCATCAGCTTGTGCCAGATTCCGACAGAAAGTGGCTCGAGGAGACATGCTTGTGTTGGTGCGAGGTTCCTGCAATGCAGACGCTTAGCGGGCAGTTGTTGTCTAGGTTTGTTGCGTGTTGGTGCAATGCTTCCGTCGTTCCGGCTTAATCACCTGATGAACAAGCCGGTCGTGCTTCCTGTGAAAAGGACAGCGAAGTACCGTCCTCCTCAAGCTGAGCCCTTATCCGGATGGCCTCGCCCTTGGAGAACCTGTCTGCCTTGGCTTAGAGTGCCGAGGCCGGCAGCTTTGCTGCTCCGGGGGGCCATCGGTTCCACACTCAGGGAACCAAGTCGACATCGAGGAAATCTTCTTTGACAGCATGACTCTGTTGCGTCCCTCCTTATTCTATGAGGGGATGCACCGTCATCCGGCCACATAGCTGCCTGGAGGAGATGATGAAAGGTCGCCTCACACAACTCATCCGAGCATTTTCCTACAGATCACACCATCGACATCCCCGAACAGCGTGTGTTGCTCCATGTTCGGTACAGGTCTTGTGATTGCTGTTGCTTGGTGTTGATTTCGCGCCAAAAACCACTCAGAATCCCTGCCTCTGTGATTGCACGTTGGGCTTCATGTTTTTGAGTGCTATCCATACTGTTGTTCGTTTTGGTGTTATACTGCTGCTACATGTAATGTATGCTGATTTACAATGATTTGTTGTGGTCTTGCTCTGAAAAGCTCGTCGAAATGCCTACCTCTGCTGTTGCATTTCTGTGCGGAGTGCAGACCTAGCTACTTGGTCTGCTCATGCTTGCACTAAGAACGTTTTATTTTTGGTTGTTGAGCTATCACTGTGGCACATTTGCTGGAGCACACTGCTTGCAACTTGACACAAACAAGTGTCTTTTGCAATCGGACTTGGGTGATCGCCCCAAGCAAGTGCAACGTGCTGGACAGGAAACTCTGCAGGAAGGCTTAGGAGGAGGAGACGAAGATGTACAGCCGGCACATACTGACCACTTGCAACCAGCCCAAGTCTCCTTTCGGCAGGCTTTAGTTCATGGCAATCCGTGTTATTTCATATAGATTTTTGTCCGCTTACTTCATCAACCTCATCGACATTGCGGCGGCCACACTTCTTCCTCAAGCATGCGGAACGCGATGACTCAGAAACGAGAGGCATCGAACAAAAATGCATGCAAGAGATTCTGGGTACAATGAAAACCATAGCCTGCAGCGAGCGTGACGAAGCCGGAATGAGCTGGTCGCGTGTTTCAATATGCTGTCATTGTTGGCGAAGCTTGTAGAGTGTACCTTTGGAAGCTCACAACGCCGGGCATGGCATGGAGAAGTACAACAGCGATGAGGCTTACGAGCGTCTGGGCCGTGAGAAAAGGCGCAAGCAGTGACTCTGTGTCTTTCGCGACAAGGAGAGGTTTCGCCGTTGGCCCACTTGTGAGACCTCTGATATGTAGGATTTTTTTTTGCGTGATTGATCGTTGCAATACTAGTTCAGACCAGAGTTACAAGCCAAGGGTGTCAAACGCCCAGAGCTCTTTACCTTGGACCCGGAGCCAAAGTTCATTAAAAAAAGCAAACTGCCAAATTTCATTTCTCTCAGGCGAACAGCAGCCCAGCAGAATTTGTCGTGCAGGGCCGTTTTGCAACTTTGACAGCTTGGCAGTTTGCGGTTGAAACTGGCGTCTAGCTCCAGAGGAAGGCCTTTGAGCCAGTCTAGTCACCATACGCCGTCTTGCAAGGTCTTGCCGGAGACTCTAACATCAAGGCTCCGACCTCGGAGACGTTGAGTCACAAAGCTCGTGCAAGAGAAGCCCGGTCTCGCCACGTTCATTCAGATACTTCCACAGAAGCTACAGCAGCATCAACTTTCTCAAATCCGTTACTCGTGTCTCCGTCACAAGTCGAACTCATGGCCTTACTTTCCAGACACTGCATGCTACGTTTGCAATAGCTCAAGCCCATAGAGCGACGCCACGCCCAGATGTCTTTTGATTTCATTGTGCTGAGGCTGAGAGGTCTTGTGGAGTCGGACGAATTCGGCTATGCCGGACTCCTGGACTCTTTCTGAGCAGCTTCAACGCAGTTCCTCATCGCCGACAAAGTCGCTGGAGCCATACTCTGTCGGACACACATCACATTCCCTCACGTTCAGGCAAGAAGCCGTGCATGATAATGTGCCCAGGCTATCACCGCACTTGTCATGGTGAACGCGATCCTTATTGGTTTCGAGACTGACTACACGGCCAGCTGGACAAGTTAGTGAAGCCAAAATACGCGACGGAGAATTAACTTGCGCAGCGATCAAGCAGGAGTCTAGCAGTACCGATAACTTGTTGGAGGCAGCGTTGATGTGGAGAAAATTCATCCACAGTCCAGGATCTTGCTGATATACCTCTTAGGGTTCCGCGAGGTTGAGCAGCTTCTGTCCGATTAAATTGCGCTTTGCAGCTTCCTCAGATTAAGAATGTTTGCTTATTGTGGGCCCTTCAAAGGCCCCTCCAAAGTTGTGGCTTGGGTTGCGTGGTATATTGGGCTTTTAGGCCTTCATAGGCTCTCCATTTTTTTGGATTTGTGGCTATGTTCGAGATTGCTTGCCAATTTGGGCCCTTCCACCCCCCCCCCAAAAAAAACAAAGCACGCGCACACACACACACACACATTTCAGGTGCCATGCCAATGAGTTTTGGCCATTCTGAGAGAACGTGACTGAGTTGTTAACTATTTTCCACAGCCTGGGCTGCATGCAAGCAGGCAGCGGCAGTAGCGTTCAACGCCCTGGCACAGGCTCAGCATGGAGGCGATCGCAAGATGCCTGGCTCGAAGATATTGGGACGGGTCTTCTGCAACTCGGATTTGATGGATAACCGGTTTGCGTCTTCTGGAAGGTCACGAGGGTTCAAGTTGCTGCCATCCCTGTTTTTTGCAAAGTATCTGCAGTTGTTAAGTTTAGTGTTCGGTGCCCAGGACAAGGGCATGCCCATGTTCACGTGATGTGACATGCAAGGGAAGAAAGCCAGTAGTGCTTGATGGTTCGATGAAGCAAGCCGCTGCACTTCCTTGTCACCAAGGCTATGTCTTCACTGCGGAAGTTGCCATGAGGCGTTGCTTTAGCTTCCTGTTGGTCAGTGCGCTTCAGTTGTGACGATGGCATCCAGGTCCAGTTGATGTGAGTTGTCGTTTCTCAGATGAGGTGTAAAGTGGTCTTTGGCTAGCCACATTTGGAATGGTTGTGGGCCAACCGCGAACGTGCCAACCCAGGCATGATTCCCTTAGGCGAAAGACGGCAAGGGTGGCAAGTGGGGCGAATGAAAGCCTGTAACTCAAAAGTGCAAGAAGGAAGGACTTCCTTTCAAACTGACGGCTCGGGCTCGCATGACTGCCGGCTGGAGTCTGTTCAAATGGGCGAGCATGGGCATTGACGGGACAACTAGGACGAGATTGAAGGCCTTACTTACGTTCTTGAATTCTTGAACCAAGGCGAACCTCACCCGCTGTGCTGCTGTTGTACAACGCGGCATCTTTTTCAGGGTTTGGCCATTCCTTCAAGCTGTTCCAAGGTTCCGCATTGCGACACCCCAGCTTTTCCGCCTACATTGCCTCGGAGAAATGTTGTGCTGTGAAGGGTCTTGGTCCTGGGCGGCCGGGATTTTTTCATGGGCAGTGGCTGGAGGCAGGACATGATGCAGTTATCTACAGCCAACAGGAACCACAGATCTGCAGAGTTTTCAGTACTTGTATGAGCCAGACAGGAAACTCTGCCAAATCATGGTAGCGAGCTTTCGAGGGTGCAGCAGTGCAGGGTATCTCTTTGCACGTTAGCCATGTGCCCTGCTGAAGCTTCTCCACTGTTGCCATCGCCATGCTGTAGTCAACACTCTCAGCATGGTGTAGCTGAAACTGAGCGCTTTGCAGGCTCCTCCATTGCCACCCACTTTGCTACAGCACGTTCCTGGTAATGCATCGCTGAAGTCTTATTTAAAGCAGCATTGGTGCTAACGATCTGCTCGTTTGGCAAGATCTTGTCATAAACAGCTTGCAGATGGAATCTCTTCGACTTTCTCGTGGTTGGCTTGCAATGGGCAGAGGAGGTGCTCGCCATACGGGATGCTGCTGATGTCAACTGTTTGTTGCCTTGCCGTGCCGTCTTCTACGCTCAGAGAACTCTCTTGATCTCGTTTGCAGCACGTTTGCAGGTTGTTGATTGGATTTCTGTTGGCACCGGCCGTGGCCACGACCGGCGCCCAGTCAGATTCTGCTCCCATTGAGCCACACAAGGGCCACAACATGCAACCGTCCCTTCAGGCCCTTGCCTCAAGGCGTTTCGGTGCCACCTGCGCGACTGTTGACGAGTAAAAACCAACATTTTTCGTTCTCAAGGATGCCATGCCTGCATCAGTGTCGCACAACACTGTTCGGCGTCGTCAGCAAGAGATGAGATCAGAGGGAGAACGACTCTGATGCCAGAAACGAAGTGCATGCTGCGACGGGTAAGATGCAGCCTGCCTCCGGGTTGTGCGGCGGAGTATCCGCGGAGTCATGTTGCCGGTAGCGACATTCCATTCAGATTCGCTGGCATGACACATTAGCACTGCTGAGTCCAGTGTTGGTCATGGTGGGAAGGGCCGATTCGATCGTCTCCTGGCTAGGAGCGACGGAAGAGCTAACCAATTACAATGAATGGTGTTGGATGCGCTGTAAGCCGCACCGTGTGACATGACGGACGTGTTTTTTGAAAGCCGCGCCGACAGCGTGAGGTCCTGAACTTGGGCTTCCTGCGCATCCTTAGGACTTTGCGCTTGGGCCTCGCTTCTGTCGGAATGGGAGTCAGGTTGCCGACTGTAAACTGTGCTGAAGATAGAATTGGGCGTGAGGTGTGGTTCGCATCATGCGCCTTGCGCGCATCCTACACTTGGTTGTGGAGCTCCGTGACCCAGCAGAAGTTTCCCGAGGTAGATGTCTTTCTTATCTTTCCGATGACAGCGCTTGCCCTTCCAAAGTTCTTCGACTCATTCTTGCCATTCGATCTTCTCGCAATAGGGTCGGTCTCAGCCCCCCGCAGCCGCCATCAGGGTCCTTCGATTCGCTTTGAGCTCTTCTAATGGAGTCTGAGGGTGCGTGGACACCTACTTGACACCGCAAGCGCGAAATCTTGACCGGAGTCCGAGCTCTTCTCGGCAAGGTACCATGGTCTCCTCCATCGTGGCGTCGCTGAAACCGCTCTTTTGGGCCACACTGCTTTTCTCTATGCTCATCTACGCGGTCGCCGTCGCGATGACACAGATGGCGAATGCCTCGGCTTTTGGAGCTTGTTGGGATCGAGAGGCTTCTGAGTCTGAGAGTATTATATAATTACACAGACTGGCGTATAGGCGATCGCTCAGAACTGCATAAGCCTCCCCGTACGCACGATGCAGGTGTTAGGGGCTAGCTGTGTTCACAGCCCATTCAGCAACATGGAGGAGCACAGGAATGCACAGGTTGGAGGACATGGTCTTGTAATGACTAGTCTAGTCCGGGCCCTTGTTGTTTTCTGCGGTGTGGTCATGGCAGCTGTCGCGTGTTGGGACGACAGCTTGAAAGTTCGGTCTCTTAGTCGGTCACCGAAGCGTCAGATGTCATCATGGAGAATCCATTTGGACGGCTGTGTCTGCGACTTCCTTCAGCCATCCCCAGCGTTCCTTGTGCCACCGCCCAATCCCCTCCAGCCCACCCTCCCGAGGAGAACTTCATGGTTCAGACATGTTCAAACCCTGCAGGTGCCTCGCTTGAAGATGCTTGAAGGGCCTCCACAGGAAACCAGAAGCCCTACTGGTGCACATGAAGGCACCATCATGCACCTGACGGTGCGCCTTCCTCAAAAATGACGTGGAAGTTGCCGACTGCGAGCAACAGGGATAGAGAGAGCGAGATGGCCCTGCTCAGCTTACTGTTGATTGTTGCTGATTTGTGCTTCACTCTTCTTTTTCGGGCATACATACCTAGACACCCTCCGCTTCCAAACCGCGCCAAACCTTGGTGCAGCGGAGCGCAAGGCAAGGGCTGGGAGGGGGGGGAAACAACTTCCTCAGGCCCCTAGAAAGAGAGAGAGAGAGAGAGAGAGAGAGGTGGACTAAGCAAAGCAAAGAGAGAGAGAGAGAACAAAAAATACGCGCGAGGGGGTTGCAGCTGCGCCCTCTTTGGCTGAGTGCAAGCAAGAACAAAAAATAGCGGAGACGGGGGGGCAAAGGGCACCGGGTCGAGCCCATAGGACTGCCCAGGAGTGCTGGGGGCTCAGCTAAGAGTTGCGAGCCACTTTTCAGCACGGAGCTCCGAAGAGGCCGGGGGTTCGTAGGTAGTGTACGGGGCTTTAAGTGGGGGTCTCAGGCGCAGAACGGGGCCTCTATCGGAGAACTGGGGGTGTCACTGAAGACCGAAAGACCGGTGCGCGCACGCGCGCGAGGGCCACGGCCCTCTGGCCGAGTGCAAGCAAGAACAAAAAATATATAAAGAACAGGTGTGTGTGTGTCCTTGTGATCCTGATCAGTGTCCGGTTGGATTTAGGTGCATTCACCTTGTAGTCGTCCCTGTATGCCATTCCAGAGACCTTGCGTACCTCTACCGATGGGTAGAATGTGCTCCGACTGGGCCAACAGCTTCAGGCAAATGAGTTCAGGGCAGAGAATCGCGGCGTGGATACCGAGTTGAACAGGCACGATTCAAATTCTTTGCAGAGCAGATTTGGTTTGCAAGCCGCCAGGTATTTCAGTAGTCTGGGCACAGCGGCCTTGGCGCTGTGGGAGTGTATTTCCGGTGGGATGGATTGGCAGGAGCCGAAACAGCGAGACCCAGAGTCTCCCCTAACTTGCGCAAGGAATTAAGCCCTGTTTCAAAAATGCTGAGACGAGCCATTCTCGGAGGACCTCGCGCAACCGATGATTGAGAATGTCTCCCCCATCATGGGCTTGTTTTTTTCTGCATATGCTGCTAGGCCTGCAAGATTCCAAGAGCTGTCTCTCACTCTCATCACATCTGATCAAAGGTGTATCCAATGGCTTGATCGATGTTCCGTGTTTCTCCAGGCTATCAATGTGTACAGCTCTTTGTGCATTTGTGCGACCGAGCTAGATCTCGCTCATGTTTCGTTCTCAGACAGTGTCAAGCCTTGCCTGAGGTTGCTTTTTCTATGCTGGCGATGATGAATGTCATTACAGGCCCTCTTGCCCGAGCAGATTCCTACATTCCCGTTGCCCTCTGACCGCCAACACACGTAGTGTGTGCTCAGGTATTTTTGTGGACAATGCCAAGACCTATGCGCAGCAAGACAAGGACAGGAACGATTCTACAAGTCAAACCCCGCACTTTACGCTCTCTCGCGGCTAGGGGGCTGTTGGCGTCCATATGTGAGCGACACTCCGTCACACCTTCAACATGCTGAAGCTACTGTGATAGGCCTGCCTGGCTCCTCCGGATGGTTTTGTTTTCAGATGCGTTCGAAGCATGTGAACATGTCCAGCAGCGGAAGCTCGAAAACTACCCAGCTGAGCACTGCAGTCATCACTTCTCGGAGATGCCGCTGAAACAGAGGACACCTTTGTTGTGCGACACGTGCTCAATCTCTTCAAACAGAGCAATTTGGGCGAGTCCACTGCTATTGATTGGATTGTCGGGGCCCAAGCATCATCTCCAGCCTTGCTTGTTGTGAACGGCTGAAACACGCACTGGTGAAGGCACCCAGTGTAAGTCGATAAGAGTGCGGCTTTGCAACTCCAACTTGCCAGATTGATTGATTAAGTTCGATTGCTTGGGGGGGATCGTCAAAGTCTACAGACACTTGCAGTATAAGTCTGCTGCAACACCGCGGAACTTGGCAGGACTTCCAGGCGAAATTGGATACGCGCGAGCTACAGGACTGCCCAATCACGATTTGACTCAAAAGCTGCAAGGCTGCCGGCGATGTAGCTATCTTACCAAGCACTCCAACACGGCGCAAGAGAGAGAATATGTTTACAACACCTCTCGTTGAACGGGTGGGGGCAGACGGCAAGCAGGTGATTTTGCGTGCATATACCATCATGTTCTTGCGTCCACCGTCGAGTGCTAACGAAGCCGTCGCGATGCAGCGCACTGGCCTCACGATAGAACTCTAGCTCTGATGTGAAAGAGCGAAACTGCTGCACGCTCGCTATGATGTGTCACCGAGCGGTACGTCAGGGCACAGTTTTGATGCTTTGCATGATTGCAAGGTTGAGAATGCCGCATTCCTTCGTCCTTTGAGCATCCCGTCTCTTGCAGAAAGCACGGCATGGGTTGAAGGCATGCACTGCACCAGGAGCTTTTTGCTGCAGTGGAGGTCGACGTGTGGGCCACCTGGGCACATGCTGCGTAGAAGAGCCAGTTATTCTGAAGCATTGCTTGCTTGCTTCTTGGTTTCGAGGGCAGATGCGAGGAGTCTATTCAAGCGGGGCGCTTGGCGAGCCTGTCACTAGCCAGTCGTTAGCATATGGTGAATCGGTATGTTCTACTTGCCCAAGCAAATTTGAGCATGCTCCTGCTTGAGCCCCGAGAAAGCGCTAAGAAAGTTGCATCGCGCATGGCCGAACAGGGGGGCTTTACACGCAACCATAGTCTGAGTTGCGTGCCGACCCAGTCAGCTCGGATGGCGAGCACGACTATGAATAGATCGAGTTGTGGCATTGTTGCATCAGCTGCATTGCTATGTTTCAAATCCTCGTTGAGTTCTACGAGACCGCACAGCTCCGACACATGACAGTACATGGGCTGTGGCATGAGTTTGCATCCATGGCATTCCAGCAAAGCTAGCCGCGGGCATGCCAAACAAGGCATAGACCCACACAGGAAACATGACAAGATTGGGAGGGAAAAGAAAGGAGAGCTTCACTGGAACGATGGAATTTGGAGTATGATGTGGTGATACGGACGGTTGATGCTCCTGCAACTGCTCTAGCCTTCCATGTCCTTGTCGGATGTATCGGCGGTGGGAGTGGTTCTGAGTGGCTCATGGTGGCTGTCGATGAAAATCGAATTCTATGGCTCAGGTCAGACTGGGCCTTGGCCGTACGAAGCGAGCATGCGAATACAGCGCACTTAGCACGACAAGAATTTTCGACGTGTTGGGTAAGCATCATTTTTGGCTGAAGACATTGCGCTGCTGCATATGTCGGGAGCCCTGCCGGCCGCTCGTGCATCTCTGGGTCGGCCCCAAGGAAAGGCACTCGTGTGGGTGGAGGAGACAGAAGACTGAAGAGTGCTCCTGCCATGTGGTGGCACTTCATTGATAGACGAAGGGACGGGGGCGGAGGCAAAGCGGTGTTTTTCCACTTGTGTGTAGCCTGAGCTTCAAAGAGAGAGAGAGAGAGAGAGAGAGAGAGAGAGAGAGAGAGAGAGAGAGACGGCTCCCGCAAGCTGCCGAGTTCGGGATTGTGGTTGAGCATGGCGGCCGCAGTGTTTTGTAGTGGGACTTAAGGCGACTTTCTCCCGCAGGCGAAGCATTTCTTAAAGAAAGTTCCGTTTTGTTGAACTACAGGACATGCCGAAGAAGCAGAGGTCTCGATCGATGCAGCAGTGTTTGGGGATGAAGATGGATGAAGGAGCAGCAGAGTTCAGCAGAGGCAGAGATCTGAAGAGGAAGAGGAGCCGATCCAGCAACCGTTCGTTCCTGCTACACTGACAGTCATGGTTCTGGACTTCCAAATAAGTTTCGAAATCGGATCGGGATCAGGTAACTGATGGAGTTACAGACACTGTGCCGGGTCCTCGTACCTCGTGGCGGATCTGCTGGCCCAGCGGATCAATGCAGTGGAAGTGTCACTACACGAAGACGATAGCTCGACAAAGGCTCAACTGCGAATCGTTGCACCGGGTTAGCAGTTAGCAGCATGGTGGCCACACCAAAAACGATGGCGGCGGTTTCTGTTCGTTTCAGTTGCATGACCACGGCTTGCTGAGTTACTCGCAGCCTAGGCAAACAGCATTTTGGTTCGAGTGGTTTGTGGCTGAAACTTGAAGCCAAAAGTCAGCGATTGCGACGACGGGAGACGTGCATTGAAGGTTGTAAGGAAGCTGTGAGCGCATCGCAAATGTATGCGTCGGACGGAACTGCCTAAACATTAGCATTGTAAATGCTAAAATCCATGATGTTCTTGTCCTGCATGTTCAGACATTGCATGGAGGAGTTGTGCGGCGGATGTTGCATGAAACTTCGCGAATGTTGCCAACGATTGGTTGTCTTAGAGTCTAAAGCATGTTCCTGTGTTCCTGAATGTTTTGCATGCAAGCATTGCCAGTGCAATCCGGCATGTTTGCAGTGTGAGGCTCATTGATACTGATAACAGCGGCAGCGTTACACCAGAGGAGTGCGCTCCTAAGTTGTCAGGGTTTTCAAGCTTGGTCAGGGGAATTGACGCGAGGCTCAGGCTCAACGAGACGAAAGTGTCCCAAAGCTCCCTCCTAGTAGCCTAGGATTCCTTTTTTTGGAGCTCTGGAGGCTGATGAGAGGCTGGCTCCGGCTCCAGGGCCCGGCGAAGGTGCGATTTTTTTTGGAATCTTGCTCTTGCGATGGAAGCACTGTTCGCGTCCCGAAAGGCATTGGACTTGGCCTTGTTGCTGCGCGACTGCACAAGAAGCTTTGACTCCACCCAGAGGCCTGCAACCGTCAGAATGTCGTAGCACATGAATCGTATCGCACAAATTTCACTTGGCAGTGTTTGCCATTGTGAAAGTGTCGTTTTTTCCTGTTCTCTCTGCTGACCCCTCAGTGGTCCTGCCGGAACCCAGTTCGATTGTCGCACTCAGGTTCCTCAAAAAGGACGCTTTGTAAGCCAAACCTGCAACACCAGATTTTTGGATATTTCAGGACTCCAAGCACAGAAGGATTTTCCTGAATGTCGAGTCAGCACGAGGCGGCATATCTCACGACGATGTGGGGGTGAGGGCAGAAAAGATAGAAAAGGCCAACTTGGCACCGCGCTGGAGGGACATCGAATTCCGATGCAAACGACTTGCTGAATTTTCGTACCTGTGTATCAGATGACCAAGCGCACTGCGATCTGGGAACTCGAAGTGGCTTTTTGGCAGCTTGTGCTATGCAGGCAACTACATGACCTTCGCGTGGGTGTGTCGTGGCTTCTTCGGTCAATGGCCCGGGCCTTCGAGACGTGCAGGTAGAACGCAAACTATATGGACTTCGCAGGGACGTGACTCTGCTGCTTTCGCTTTTGCTCTTCTGAGGAAACCAGCTTGTTCCCAGATGATCCTACCTCTCCGCAGCTTGAGCGCCTCGCCTTCGTGATCGGACAGGTTTGGCGGGGATCGCTTCGACACTTGTGGCTCTTACACAATCCTGCATCTGGAAGAAGTCTTCGGTGACTGGTGCTTGAAGGAAAAAGGAGGAATCCTGAAAGAGAAAGAGCCCTCCGCTGAGGCACGCGCCAGCAGATCTGCTCCAAGAGCCTGTCAGGCCGCCCTTGGAAGCAGAGTATACATGTCGAGGACCCGAGGAGTCGACTCGGACCACCAGACCCATGTGAGTGTTCAGCTTCACGATATTGCATACTCGATCTACTCTAGTGATCTTCGTGTGTGTGATGTGGTGCGACATCTTATCAGCACGGTTTGCACTCAGATCTTTCACGTTGACGCCGGATCCTAGTCCAACGCCAAGGCTCAACGGCTCAGTGCTGGATTTCAGTGAAGAGTCCGGGGGAGATAGAGAGCCTCTGTGAACGCTGGGCTAGACCGGTAGACAATCCTTAGACAGGTTCATCGCCATTGCGCATTACCTGTGTTGAGGAAGGGGGAGCTCCGACCACCATCTCCTGTTGGCTTTCCCAGGCGTGATGCGTCCAGCGCTGCGTTTCCTTGTGGTGCAGTTGTCCTAGCGCTGCCCAGTCCGCGGTTGCCTGGATCCCGCAGCTCGGGTTTCGGCCTTGCCCCGCCGGGAGCATAGACTCTTAGACACGACCCGTGAGCCGTGCTGATGTTGTGTTCCGGACCAACTATGCTAAGGGAGCGAGGACGCGATGGACAGAACTACAAGTACCAGGCAAGGGGAGTTCCAGGTGCAAATCAAAAGAACATGTTCCCGGACGTTTTTTTATCAGCTTGAGCCCTGGCCACAGATTGAACCAGTATATCCAGGCCGTGGCCGTCGTGCGAGTGATGTGTAGCTTGACAGCCCGAGTATTTTGTATTTCACTGCCTGCTGCAGGTGTTGCCGCAAAGCTGATCTCCGCCGCCAACAAACCATAACATGAAATAATGTGCCATATGCAGCCCGCACGTAAAAGACAGTTTTCCGAGCTGATGCACAGACATGCTGCATAAACGTGCTAATTAAACAGTTATAGATGCCATCTTTTGCCTTTGGATACCGCAGGCTCCGAGCTCGCAATCTCCTGGCTTCAGACTTCAGACCCGGTTGCATAAGACGTTTATTAAAGGCTTCGCTCTGCCACCCATAATCAATGGTTTGCGAGCGTTGGAACCGCGTCTCAGGCGTGTTAATGAATGGGCCCAAAGGTGGGACATGAAATTCACGTTGCCTAGCAAATGCAAGGCATCGTGCAACGGCCAAGTGGTCCCCACATTGTAATTTGACTCGCGAGCCACTTCTGCGTGACTAACCATGTTGTTTAACCATGTCTGGCCTGCTGCGATGGTTCGAGCATCAAACACCTCTGCTTTGCGGCTTCAATCTGGGGATTCGGCCGATGTTGGTGTGAGTGGACCCAAAATGGGAACTCGTTCCTGATTTTGTCCTGGCATGTGCATGCCACAGCCTTGCAGTTGATTTCAATAAGTGTAGCTGTGTATGCGGTATAGCACTATGAGATACTATGACCGCGTGTCAACATTGGACCCGTCACCAGCCTCCGATGCCTAGACAGCTGGGACTCCGACAGTGGCTCATCTTGGGCAGCTTGAGGGCTGACATGACTCCATTTTGCACCGTGTCCTGTTGCCTTCAAGTCCTTTCTCTGGCAGTGCAAAGCTATCGGTAGTTTTGGTAGTTTTCATTGCCGGCATGGGTAGCAGCAGCCGAACCCAAGTTACTAATGAAGCCCATACTTTGCCACTTGCGCAACACAGGGAGCATGTTGACTTGTCCAGGCTCACACTTCCGGTTCGCATCATGGGCTGCTGTATGCCGAATCAGGGTCCGCCCACATGCGTGGCGGACAACGGATGCTTCCGGCGGTGGGTAGTGTTCATCGACCGCGCTGAAGCATTTTTGAATCAGGGTTTAGTGTCCTGAGTTTGGGATCTGTCTCAGCTGAAACGGCCAGAGCAGCTCAGCTCAGGATAGATCGATTGATCGAGCAACCAAGCCGCAAACCCCGGGCAACGTTGTTGTTGCTTATGTGGGTTTTACGTTGAAGAAAGTTCGTGAAGCGGTTTCAGAGATTATACCTTGACACCATTCTAACACGGACAGGCATCGTCTATATACATGCTGAAGCAGTCTTACCCTCACACCCTTCTCTCTGCCAGGTTGCTGGATTTCTTTGCGACATCGATGTATTGCTTAGAGTCCTACAAGAGCATGGCGGACAGCACCACGACTTATGAGAGCAAAACACGAGGTGCGAGCTTCATTTGTGATTCCCCGATACCGTGACGCAGCTTGTTTGTGTCGGTGTTTCGTGTCAGGGTTTGGGAGCAATCTTCAGCTGGTTACAGATGGTTACACATCGATCGCTCCAAGCCAGAAGGAGCATGCCTTCCATTGTACCCGTAAGTAGCCCTGCTCACCGAACGCTCCCATGCATGATGTTCTGCCAGATAAAAGTTTTTGGGGTTGGCCGACAGACGGATCCTGAATTCAACGGCCTTCCGCAAACCTTGGCGCCTTGGTCCAGAAGATCTCTGGATATGCTCCGTGGTCGTCCTGCTAACTTCCTGGTTCTATATGACGCTCCCCTGAGTTGGCATGTTTGACATGAATGTGCTGCATGTGATTCCACAGAGAAAGGTCATCAGCGTGCTATCAGCCAGTGCATCAAGCACACGACCCGTCGCATAGATTCATGACTAAGGATTATGTTTCACTTCCACAAAACCCAGAAGAAGGCCGCAGCTACTGAAAATGCTCTCTGGAGGGCTTCGGGTCAAAGGAGTGCCACTGTGACCAATGCCACTGCTGCAACAGCAACTACCATATCAACCACTGCCTGCTAGATATTTTTATGCGTAGCCATCATCGTCGTGGTCCTACAGTAACAGTCGTCGTCGTGGAGAGATGCAGTAGCCGTATAAAGTAGCAACAGTAGTAGTCGTAGTAGTAGTAGTAGTAGCAGCAGCAGCAGCAGTGGTAGTAGTAGCACGTAGCCGTAGTATTAGCAGTAGTAGTCGTCGTCGTCGTCGCAGTAGCAGCAGCAGCAGCAGCAGCAGGAGGAGTAGTAGTAGTAGTAGTAGTAGTAGTAGTGGTAGTAGTGGCAGTAGCAGAAGCTGCAGTAGCAGTAGCAGTAGCAGCAGTCTTAGTAGTAGTAGTAGTAGTAGTAGTAGTAGTAGTACTACTACTACTACTACTGCCGCTGCTGCTGGTCAATGCTCATACGGTACTGTCGTTGCAGGTCAATGCTTGCCACCTTTGCGTCTTCGTTCACTGCTTCGCGGTGCCGCTCATTGTCCTTCTGGCGCTTGGGCTTACGGGGTCCCAAGAGGCGCAGCCCGGCGGCCATCGAAATTTGGTGGATTTTGGGTGTGTGGAGTTCTGGGGACATCGAAGTGCGAAGTTTAGACTATGCATCGCAGAAGCTCCGAGGCCGAAGCCACCTCAAACTCCATCTTCTAGGATTCTAGGAGGCCAGGAGCAGCTTAAGCATGCTGCACGTCTGCCGTTCGATTGAAAGAAAGCATCGAGGGATTGGACCAGCAGGTTCTGCTCCGGCAGTCCAGAAGCTGCTGAAATCTGCAAGGCAAGATTGAGAAAAAAACGACATTGATTCAGTTCTGCACACAGCAGAGCTTGGCGCCGAAGGCCACTCAGGACCAGGCACTCAGCCACCACACTATGATCAATTACGTATCGGGTCTAGCACACGTCATGTGCACGCTTTCAGCTTGACCATGACACCGTCGGGACGCGAGGACACAGAGACGGCGGAACAACAGATCACCGAGATAGGCAGACACGGTCATACTGGACACCCCTCCTTCCTTGGATTCCTGTCTGCCTGCCATCCCTTCCAGTGGGTTGAATGTTTAAAGCAAGGGGTTTCCCCCTGACTCTCTGCGCATAAGTGCACGCGAGCGTTTTACTCGGTGCCCACGACAGACCAGGCCCAGGGTGCACGAGCTTTCAAAAACCGTAGGTTAACCTTCCCGCAAATGGCGACCAAACATGCGAGCTGCACGAGACATGTTTAGAGTCGAGCAGATGAAAACCAACCCCTAAGCTAGCATGCTGCGAGGACCCGCCGTGGTAAAGAGTCCATGCGTGCCTCTACGTCAGGAAACGTTCACACTGGTCCCGATAAATGAAACACTGCAACAGCACAGGAAAAGAGGGATTCCAGTTCAGTTCACTACAAAATGACAGGGGCTGCATGGTTCTACGACCATGGACCATAGAGCGTTGCCAACCACTTGCTGGTGAGACTCGCAATACCATGCCAAGCCGCCGAGGCATACAGCCCTCTGGATATTCCCACGGTTTAGGGTTTAGGGTTTAGGGTTTAGGGGTTTAGGGTTTAGGATTTAGGGTTTAGGGTTTTAGGGTTTAGGGTTCAGCAGCTCTGACTTTGAACATTTCATGTCAGGCTATTTCTAGTCAAGCTATCTTCTAGAAGAAACCCCACCCGCCCACAGAATCCCATTACATTAGATTTAAGAGTTTTATTTCTTTTGGCTTGATGACTCTTTAAAAGATCACTTACATATAAATATTTGAGATCGTAACTTTTCACTCTTTCGATCAAGCAGGTGCTGTTTCTTTACAGTCGTTCTCGCCACACGCTTCACTTTAAGAAATTATTTCTGCCGACTAGCTTTCTAAGAGAGATAGTTAAGAAACACAACATCGCCCTAACCCGCGGAAGCTGCGGTCACGCCATCGCTTTACGATAGCAACTATAGCTGTCAAGTGTCATGACTTGAATCTCCTCAACTAGCAACCACAGCTATCCAGCTTTCTAAGAGAACTAGTTAAGAAACACAAGATCGCCCTAACCCGCCGAAGCTGCGGTCACGCTATCGCTTTACGATAGCAACCATAGCTGTCAAGTGTCATGATTTGAATCTCCTCACCTAGAACAGCTATCGATATTTCTAAGAGAGCTAGTTAAGAAACACAAGATCGCCCTAACCCGCCGAAGCTGCGGTCACGCCATCGCTTTACGATAGCAACCATAGCTGTCAAGTGTCATGACTTGAATCTCGTCACCTAGAACAGCTATCGAATTCGATTTCATGTCTTTCAATGTTTCCACATCGGACTGTGTCCACTGCCTGACAACATTGCCTCTAACAGTTGAAGCTGCGGTCACGCCATCGCTTGACGATAGCAAGCTCAGTTGTCAAGTTTCTTTGTGATGACCTTCCAGCAGCTCAATTCCTTCATCAAGAAGGCTGCCTTGAGACGGATGACCCATAGTCTTCCAAAGGCAAAAATCCCAAGACAGTTATCTGAGACGGATGACCCATAGTCTTCCCCAGGCAAAAATCCCAGGACAGTTATCTGAGACGGATGACCCATAGTCTTCCCAAGGCAAAAATCCCAGGACAGTTATCTGAGACGGATGACCCATAGTCTTCCCAAGGCAAAAATCCCAGGACAATTATCTGAGACGGATGACCCATAGTCTTCCCAAGGCAAAAATCCCAGGACAGTTATCTGGGACGGATGACCCATGGTCTTCCCAAGGCAAAAATCCCAGGACAGTTATCTGAGACGGATGACCCATAGTCTTCCCAAGGCAAAAATCCCAGGACAGTTATCTGAGACGGATGACCCATAGTCTTCCCAAGGCAAAAATCCCAGGACAGTTATCTGAGATGGATGACCCATGGTCTTCCCAAGGCAAAAATCCCAGGACAGTTATCTGAGACGGATGACCCATGGTCTTCCCAAGGCAAAAATCCCAGGCCAGTTATCTGAGACGAACCCATAGTCTTCCCAAGGCAAAAATCCCAGGAGTCTTCCCAATGCAAAAATCGCAGGACAGTTATCTGAGACGGATGACCCATAGTCTTCCCAAGGCAAAAATCCCAGGACAGTTATCTGAGACGGATGACCCATAGTCTTCCCAAGGCAAAAATCCCAGGACAGTTATCTGAGACGGATGACCCATGGTCTTCCCAAGGCAAAAATCCCAGGACAGTTATCTGAGACGGATGACCCATAGTCTTCCCAAGGCAAAAATCCCAGGACAGTTATCTGAGACGGATGACCCATAGTCTTCCCAAGGCAAAAATCCCAGGACAGTTATCTGAGACGGATGACCCATAGTCTTCCCAAGGCAAAAATCCCAGGACAGTTATCTGAGACGGATGACCCATAGTCTTCCCAAGGCAAAAATCCCAGGACAGTTATCTGAGACGGATGACCCATAGTCTTCCCAAGGCAAAAATCCCAGGACAGTTATCTGAGACGGATGACCCATAGTCTTCCCAAGGCAAAAATCCCAGGACAGTTATCTGAGACGATGACCCATAGTCTTCCCACAAAAATCCCAGGACAGTTATCTGAGTCGGAAGGCAAAAATCCCAGGATAGTTATCTGAGACGGATGACCCATAGTCTTCCCAAGGCAAAAATTATCCCCATAGGGCACAGTTATCTGAGACGGATGACCCATAGTCTTCCCAAGGCAAAAATCCCAGGACAGTTATCTGAGACGAATGACCCATAGTCTTCCCAAGGCAAAAATCCCAGGACAGTTATCTGAGACGGATGACCCATAGTCTTCCCAAGGCAAAAATCCCAGGACAGTTATCTGAGACGGATGACCCATAGTCTTCCCAAGGCAAAAATCCCAGGACAGTTATCTGAGACGGATGACCCATAGTCTTCCCAAGGCAAAAATCCCAGGACAGTTATCTGAGACGGATGACCCATGGTCTTCCCAAGGCAAAAATCCCAGGACAGTTATCTGAGACGGATGACCCATAGTCTTCCCAAGGCAAAAATCCCAGGACAGTTATCTGAGACGGATGACCCATAGTCTTCCCAAGGCAAAAATCCCAGGACAGTTATCTGAGACGGATGACCCATGGTCTTCCCAAGGCAAAAATCCAGGACAGTTATCTGAGACGGATGACCCATAGTCTTCCCAAGGCAAAAATCCAGGACAGTTATCTGAGACGGATGACCCATAGTCTTCCCAAGCAAAAATCTTAGGACAGTTATCTGAGACGGCTGACCCATAGTCTTCCCAAGGCAAAAATCCCAGGACAGTTATCTGAGACGGATGACCCATAGTCTTCCCAAGGCAAAAATCCCAGGACAGTTATCTGAGACGGATGACCCATAGTCTTCCCAAGGCAAAAATCCCAGGACAGTTATCTGAGACGGATGACCCATGGTCTTCCCAAGGCAAAAATCCCAGGACAGTTATCTGAGACGAATGACCCATAGTCTTCCCAAGGCAAAATCCCAGGACAGTTATCTGAGACGGATGACCCATAGTCTTCCCAAGGCAAAAATCCCAGGACAGTTATCTGAGACGTTTCACAAAAGTCCTAAACCGTAGGGCCTAAACACGGCGGGGACCCTAAACCGTAGCGGCTAAACCGCTGGGGCATCCTTGTTTTTGCCTTGCAAAATGGAAACCAGCATGATCAACTAGCATCCTTCTTTTTGCCTTGTCAGATGGAAACCGTAGGCCGCTAAACACTGGGGGCCCTGGCCCTAAACCCCAGGCCCCTAAACACTGAGCCTTAAACCCGAGGCTGCTAAACACTGGAAGCCAGGGAGGGGAGGGGAGGAGAGGGGAGGGGAGGGGAGGGGCGGGGAGGGGAAGGGGGTAGGGGAGGGGAGGGGAGGGGAGGCGAGGGGAGGCGAGGGGAGGAGGGGAGGCGAGGGGAGGGGAGGGGAGGGGGAGGGGAGGGTAGGGGAGGGGAAAGGAGGGGAGGGGGGGGGCAGGGGAGGGCAGGGGAGGGGAGGGGAGGGGGGGAGGGAGGGGGGGGGAGGGGGGGGAGGGGCGGGGAGGGAAGGGGAGGGGAGGGGAGGGGAGGGGAGTGGGGGGGGAGGGGAGGGGAGGGGAGGGTCCTAAACCGTAGGGCCTAAACACGGCGGGGACCCTAAACCGTAGCGGCTAAACACGGCGGGGGCCCTAAACCGTAGCGGCTAAACACGGCGGGGGCCCTAAACCGCTGGGGCTAAACACGGCGGGGCATCAACTGGCCACGAGTTTTGATCAACTGGGGCCCTAAACCGTAGCGGCTAAACACGGCGGGGGCCCTAAACCGCTGGGGCTAAACACGGCGGGGCATCAACTGGCCACGAGTTTTGATCAACTGGCCCGGGGGGGAGGGGAGGAGAGGGGAGGGTCCTAAAACACGGCGGGGACCCTAAACCGTAGCGGCTAAACACGGCCCTAAACCGCTGGGGCTAAACACGGCGGGGCATCAACTGGCCACGAGTTTTGATCAACTGGCCACGAGTTTTGATCAACTGGCCACGAGTTTTGATCAACTGGCCACGAGTTTTGATCAACCGCCACGAGTTTTGGCCAAAAATCCTAAACACGGCTAAACCGTAGGGCCTAAACACGGCGGGGACCCTAAACCGTAGCGGCTAAACACGGCGGGGGCCCTAAACCGTAGCGGCTAAACACGGCGGGGGCCCTAAACCGCTGGGGCTAAACACGGCGGGGCATCAACTGGCCACGAGTTTTGATCAACTGGCCACGAGTTTTGATCAACTGGCCACGAGTTTTGATCAACTGGCCACGAGTTTTGATCAACGAAATTTTGGTCATTAGGGTTTAAATATACATAGGTAAATATGTTTAGGGGTTTAGGGTTTAGGGTTTATAGAAATTGTATAGGGTTCAGGTCCCGAGTTTTGAGCGAGTTTTGAGCGAGTTTCGACCGAGTTTCGACCAAGTTTTGAGCGAGTTTTGAGCGGGTTTTGTTTTTTGCTTTTGCATTTTGATTTGGGCAATGGGTTGGGCTGGGCTGGGTCGGCTGGGCGACCATTGGGCTCTGGGGGCTGGGCTGGGGGCTGCAAGGGAGTTTGCTGGGCTGGGTCGGCTGGGCGAAGAACGGGGGCTGGCGTGAGGGCTGGGGGCTGCTGGGAGCTGCTGGGGGCTGCTGGGAGCTGCTGGGGGCTGCTAGGGCTGCTGGGGGCTGCTGGCGGCTCCCGGCGGCTGTTGGGTTGGGAAATCCAATAGCAAAATAAATGTAATTTAAAGCAGGAGCTGTGCTGTTTGAGTGAATTTTGACAGAAAGTTTTTTGCATTGGCTGGGCTGGGCTGGGTCGGCTGGGCGACTGGCGGGCTCTGGCTTGGGCTGGGCTGGTCCAGGGTTTTGAGCAAGAGAGCAGGGCTGGTGCAGGCTGCTGCCTGCTAGTCTGGGTGGGCTCTGGGCTTCTAGGCTTCTGGGCTCTGGGCTGGGCTGGGCAGGGCTGGTGCGGGCTGCTGACTGCTGGTTTCTTCAACCTCGTGAGCCTCTTGGACCTTTTCTTGGTTCAAGTCGAAATTGTTGTGTGAACTGAAACAATGGTTGTACCACCTTTTGGTTCAGCTTGCCCGCGTCACGCGGCTCGCAGGTTGCCATGGCGGATTTGCCTACGGGGCTGCACGAGCTGAATTGCGAGCTGAACTGCCCTTGCTTGTTCCTTCGTAGAGTTGTCTGAGAAATGTTGCGACTTTGCATGTACATACATATCATAGAAACTGTGAGAAGTGCAAAGACCATGCAGGGACTTGAGCCAGTGGACACAAGTTGTGGCGATCTTCTCCATATCATGGACTCTTCAGCGAGGCGTTTCAGAATCAGAGTCATGCCTTGTATTGGTCTTGCGCACCCTGCTTTTCTGCGTCACTTGCCTGTGCTGGTTCCGCAAGTCGAAGCAGTTGTCGTTGGTGAAACATCCGCGGGCGGGAGCAGCTCTGGTGCTGTGCTCCGCACACCTGGGAACTCAAAGTTTCATATGTGGCGAATGGAATAGGTCGGGTGCTGCTGCAGAGAGTCTTCTAACTCAGCGCGAGAGAGTAGCGCCGGTCGCTCCTGCAGGGAGTCCAGCAGGACGAAATGATTTCTGTTCCAACGCTTCAGCGCTACCCAGTGCCGACCGTTTAGGTTCTGGATGGCGCCGAAGCACTCATCCAAATCCTCTTTGACCAAAGCTCTCTGGTCAGATACTTGCCAGCAGAGACGATTGTACATTTGCATGGATTTGCTCCGCACAGCCATGAAAAGGATCTCGATGGAGTAGTCGCCTTCAGGACCCATGTGGAGGCCCAGATCGTCGCCAAGTTCCCAGTTCTCCTCGAGGAAAGCCGCTGCGGCCTGCTCGAGGTCGATTGCCGTGAAATGACGTGCGCCCAAAGCATTGTTCAATGCATGGATGCCGCACCTGAGTTCCACCTGCTTCTCGAAGTAACACGGGAACTCCTCCAGGTTCTGCCCTTCTAGTTCTTGTTCTGGGCTTCCCCGTCTTGTGGCCTTCGCTGCTGGAGTCGATGGCGGTAGCTCATCTGCTTTGCGCTTGTTGCTGCTGTTGCTGCTTGCTGGCGTTGCTTTGGCGTTGGCCAGGACTTTGGGCTTGGCTGCTGGGGCCTTGGTCTTTGCCGTGGCTTTGGTCTTGGCTTTGGTCTTGGCTTTTGCTTTGGGCTTGGCAGGACATTGCTTCTTGTGCTTGTCGATGGCGGCCTTTGTGTCGGGGACCTCCTCGCCGCAATGGGGGCAGCTCCATCCGGGCATTCCCAGCTTTGCTTCTTCCTCCTCTTCCAGGCGTCTTTTCAGCGCTGCCCAATCTGGGGTGCCCATCTCGGCCAGCTTTTCGTGATAGAAGTTCTTGCTTCTGGAGGGCTTGAACAGTTGTGTCCACAACTGGGATCCGTGTCGTTCCGCCTGTTGGGCTTTCAATGTTGTCAGCGCCCACTCTGCATTTTCATTGAAGCGCAGCGACTTGGGATTGAAGAGCTCCAAGGTGCAAAGGGCTTGGGTCGGACAACGACTCAGAGCCACGTAGGCTTGACCCTCTTGTCTACAAGTGGCATCCAAGCGGGCATGGGCGCCGTCGTGTAGGGTGGCCGCTTGGCTCTTGTGTATGGTGATGGCCTTGGCGACCACGAGGGGGAATTGCAGTCTCGACGCCTTCTTACCCTCCTTGTCGAAGAAAGTAGCCGACACGCGTGAAATTGCAACGTAGTCGCGCTCCTTCTCTGCCCGCCATTTGGCCCCCGCATTCTTCTCGAACTCAATCCAAATATTCTCAACCTCGCCTGTCTCATCGTCTACGTCTATCTCCATCACAATGCCACAGGCTCCGTTGACCAAGCCGTCCTGGACGTCGAGGTTGCGCTTGAGCATGACCCGGATGCCGGTCGCGATGCCAAGCAGTGCCACCAAACCACCTGTGTTCTCCTCCTCGGCCCACCCTGCATTCTCGGACAGTGGTGCCCCAGTGTTCAAGCAGCTGTCGAACGCAGGGCATTCGTACAGTCGGGTTCCGGTCCTGTCGATGTGCTCTTGCGTGTACAGGCTGTTTCTTTGCCTGACTGCTTGGCGCGTGGCGTACAGGTGCACTGCCTTGGGAGACGGCTGCTTGCCGTCGTTCTTCTTGACAACCATGCTGTGAAGCTCCCGGATGTCCTCGTCCGTGCACTTGCCGACACGAACGCGGGCCAGGAGAGCTGCCCATTTGGGATCCTTAGCAGCGCGCTGGTTTCCTTCCAGCTCACAAAGCTCGAACAACCTCCATAGGCTACTGTGGAAGGACGGCAGGCCCCCTGGTGGTGGAAGCTGATAGAGGTCTCCAGACAAAACCACATGCAGGCCTCCAAACGGAATGGTCGACACGTCCCTCGCCAAACGGAGGTGTTTGTCGAGCCTCTCCATCATCCAGGAAGAGACGAAGCTCATTTCGTCGATGAAAAGTACCGACACCAGCTTCCAGATGCTTTGCAGGGATGCCAGCTGCGGGCCGCTTGGCAGTGGCAAGTCACAAGCCTTGCCGTAGCTTCTGTTGACGACAGGCAGTAGACAGCAGGCGTGAAGGGTGACGCCGTTGAGGTTCCAGGCCGCCACGCCTGTCGGCGCTGCAATGATCATGTCTGAGCATGTTGGCCGCGGCGCGCACCACCACAGACTTTCCGCTACCACCCGGCCCGTGCATGAGCATGTGAAGGCGGTCACTGTTATTGGTGTCCTTGGTATTGGGCCGCCTGAGGACGTAGTCGACGATGTAGTCCATGGCTGCCTTCTGATGTTTCGTTTCGGGGCTTGGGTTCTGTGTCGTCAGCATTTCGAAGGCTTCCTCTCCGCCTTCTACCGGTGCGAAGGCATCGCCGGCAGCCCCTGTGGGCACGTGATCTGGCGGCAGGAAGTCGATCTCGCCACCATACCGCTCTTTCAATGCCTCCATAATCTTCAAAGAGTCTTCGTAGTTTTCCTGGGCGATCTTGCTGTTGGCCCATCCATCCCATGCATCGTCGGGACGCATCTTCGCCTTCATGTACATGACCGCCTGGACGGCTTGCAGCTTCCGGGCTGCATGTACAGTCCCATCCATTTCGGGGAAACACTTTGACCGCAGGAAGTCTGGGTGGCCAGTCGTGTCCCGAGCAACCCGTCGAAAGGCTACTGCGTGGCTTCCGTTGTCCTCCTCTTGCAGCCAGTCTCCTGGCTCTACCCAGACCAAATACAGCAACAATTTGGAGTAGTAGAAAGCTTCCGGTTCGAGGTCAGGACTGAAGTTCCGGTAGGCGACGATCGCAGGTCGCCTTCGTCGCTGTGGCTCCCCACCGATGAACTTGAAGGCTGCGCAAAAATCCAGAAAGTTCACCTCCGAGAAAAGACAGCTCTTGAACTTGCCACCCTCCACCGGAATCTCGACTGTCTCTTCCCCGAACCTGCGTTGCACCTCCCGGTACCGCCTCTGGGCCACGGGCATGGAGTCCTCGAGGTCCAGTTTCTTGCTGCGGTATTTGCCTGGTCCCTTCAGGGCCATGCTCTCCTCGTTCTTCGGTACTGACAAGGTCCAAGTTTCTGGTGGGCCCACCTGGATCCACTCGTTGTCCCTAGAGAACTCGACGACGGGGAAGCCCAGCAGCAGGTGGCAGGCTTCGAACGTCGATGTGGTTCTGCCCTGCAGCGCGGCGTGGGCGGCTTTGTAGACCTGCTGTTTGCCGAGGCCGGCGCCGTCGTTGCTGTTGCTGGAGGTGAGGCTCGCGACGATATTCTCCACACGCTGTTGTGCCTGCTTGTCCTGCTCCGATTTCATGGCATAGCCGAGGATGTAGCGGCTCGCGCTGGTGAGCTCGCAGATGACTTGGAGGTCCATGCTAGCCCGCCACCGTCGAAGGATCTTGATGTTGTACTGCCCCATCATGCTGTCCGACTGAACCCGCCTCGTCGCCAAGCTGCTTTTCCAGCGACTGTTGGCATACCTCTCCTGGGACGTACGGCGCCTGGTCCGCGTTTCTGCGGTGTGCGGGAAGCCGTAGCGGCAGGCGCCGTGCGACTTGATTCCACAGTACTCGGAGTGGTGGTGCACTAACAGCTCGGCCAACTTGGCGTTCACTTCGATGTCTCGGGACGAGACTTTCTTGGATTGCCTCCACGTGAAAGGGGATTTGGTGCAAATATACTTATCGCTCCAGTCTTCCGCACAGCTGGGAGTGAAGGACTGCATGACCTCCTCATCCGACCAGTCGGGGGCTTGCGGCTCGTCACCGGATCTGTCCTCGGAAGACATCTTTGCTGCCCGAGTTGGCTTCTCAAGTTCCATCACCCAGAATAGGATGTGAGCGTGTGGATAGCCTCTCTTCTGCCATTCAATGCGAATGATGTAGTCGAGCACCCTGAATGGTGGCGCTCCCTTGAAAACTTTTCGGTGTTGGCCTGCAGAGTCCATGGTCGGCGCCTGGAGAAAGTCGTCCTCGTCTTCGGCCGCAGGATCGTCCTCGGCATCCACATCTTGGTCGAGGTGCGTCGTTGTTGCTTCGTGCTTGGCGGACAGCCAGTGCATGAGCTGGGTTACTTGGTGCATGAATTGACGAGCCACAACGGCGGGATGCTGATTGCACAGCTGGTTCGGGGACAGACCGTCCCAGGTGAACTTCTCGTCGGCTTGGTAGCACTGCAGGATCTGAGCGGCTTCTCTCTCGATCTCTTCTGGCGGTTTCGCAGGACGCAGCCGGAGCAGCCGTGCCATGATGACGGCGACCAGGATGTCGGGCTGTCGGGCATGGCACGAAAGAGTCATGAAGAAGTTGGGCACTCCGAGCTGCTCATACATGTTGACCGCGACGCCCTTCTTTGCGAAGACGTACGAGCTGGTTCCAGGGATGTCCCGGAGAGCCGCGAACACTCGCGCTTTCCCGTCCTGGTACTTGGTCTTCCCGCTGGGGCCCTCCTGGCCTATCCTGACATTCACGTTGCCCGAGAGACGCTTCTTGATATGCATCTCCAGAAGCCACATGATGTAGCCGGCGGACGCCTCGAAGCGTGGGTCGAGATTCAGGAGACGCTTTCGCGCATATTGAGAGAAGCTGCCGTACTGGTCCTGCCACCTGCCCTCGCCGGTGGGAAACAGGTGCGGAAAGAACTTCACGTCCATGTCGTCGCTCATCGCTGATATGCCCCTGGCCTTTCGTAGCTCTTGTATTTCGGCTCGGGGAGCTTTTAGCTCTTTGGGAAGCATGTATGTCACTTCGAGCTCTTCCGATTGTGCTTCGGCCGGTGCCACAGGCGCTGCTGCTGCAGCATCGCCGTTGGCAGTGGGCGCTTTGCCATTGAGAATTCCGGCCATTTTGTCCAAAGCTTTGTCCACAGCCGGGCTCGCCTGGTACAGGCGGTGCTGGGATTTCAGCTGCCGCAAGGCTTGGTACAGGTGGTCGAGGCGCGCCGGCGAAGCGGTCATCCCTTGGACCCCCTCCACCAGGACCGTGCCATCTTCTTCGAGTGTTGCGCCATCCAGCACGTCGCAAATGAAAGGCTCGTCGACCAACATTGCGTACATGCGGCCCCACGGTGCACTTGGCCCGCCTGAAGGAAGCTTGTCAAGCAGGACTTGAGAGATTCGCGCCATGGCGAGCAGGTGATGCTCGATCGGCTGCAGGCTCCGGAGCGCTTCCGGGATGGGTGGTGGAGTGGGCAAGAAGATCTTGGTGACATTCTCCCGACAATTCCTGCAGAGCATGTTGCCCGTTTGCTTCGCCGGCCTGCAGTGCTTCGCAGTTGTGAGAGTGTGACATGCTTCACACACCCTGGACAATCCGAATCGACTCCAGCTTCGCGTAAAAGCCAAGTAGTGGGCTTGCGCTTGCTCCGAGGTCAGCACATCTTCATCCGGGAACGGGTAGCCCCGCTGTTGGGCTTCTGTAGCGATCGGCGCAGGACCACGGCTGCCAAGTCCTTCTTCTGCACGGCCAGCTTGAAGTTGTTGCCTCTGGGCCCGAGTGCTGTCCTCCGTGGGCCAAGGCCCGCGGCTGCCAAGTCCTTCTTCTGCACGGCCAGCTTGAAGTTGTTGCCTCTGGGCCCGAGTGCTGTCCTCCGTGGGCCAAGGCCCGCGGCTGCCAAGTCCTTCTTCTGCACGTTCAGCTTGAAGTTGTTGTCCCCGCGCCCGCCTGCTGTCCTCCGTGGGCAAAGGCCCACGGCTGCCAAGTCCTTCTTCTGCTCGTTCAGCTTGAAGTTGTTGTCCATGCGCCCGCCTGCTCTCCTCCGTGGGCAAAGGCCCACGGCTGCCAAGTCCTTCTTCTGCTCGTTCAGCTTGAAGTTGTTGCCTCTGGCCCCGGCTGCTCTCCTCTGTGGGCAAGGGCCCGCGGCTGCCAAGTCCTTCTTCTGCGCGTTCAGCTTGAAGTTTTTGCCTCTGGGCCCGAGTGCTGTTTGCTACAGGCACAGGTCCGCGGCTGCCCGCTCCTTGCGCTGCACGTTGCTGCTGTCGAGCACTCTTGTCCTCGTTCTTCCGGCGGAGGTTCTCCTGTTTCTGAGCTTCGCGGCACTGTCGATTGCTGCACCATCCTTTTCCTCGGCCTTGCATTGGCCAGCCACACCGTGGGCAAGGCGCCATCGTAACGAATTGAGATAATGCGGTCCCTAGGCTCGGCTAAGGCTGTATCCTCACGGGCTGCGATCGAATCTCAAGCATGTTCCATCAGCGAGCAAATCAAACGAAAAACAGCACAAAATCTCTTCAGGAACAGGTGATTCCAGACTGGATCCATGTCCAGACTGCCGTGTCTCTTGCTGCAGTGCTCGCCCCGTTTTGCGTTTGCTGCTGCTCGCGTTTGGAGCTCTAGCGGTCTGTGGCTTGCTTTGACATGTAGACAACTTGCACGTCCACGACCTCGTCGTGGAAGCTGCGGTCCAGGAGTTCGCGCCAGCTCCAAGCGTCGCTGATCACGTCTCCGTCCAAAACCAGTTGCGAGCCTTCGATGGGAATGGGTCCTGCAGGACTGCTGTCCAAGTCCAAAAGCAAGACCTCTCTGGTGCTGCGATGCTGCAGCGTTTCCGGCGGGATGGGCTTGTTGGTCTCCCGAAATCTGACACGTAGTTCATGCAGGGATAGGCAGCGATCGGGGTTGTTGCCCTCGTGCAGCTGGGCGAGCCAAGCTTCCCGGAAAGATCCGGGCGGTTCGAGTTGGCAGAGCAGGCGATAAGGCTTCGAGGAATGGATCTCGGCACCCTGCACGTTCAGGTACCTCACCGTCAGGTTGGCAAGACGCTCGTTGAACTCCTTCTGCATCTCCATCTCTTTCTTCCATCTTGTTCCTTCACGTGCATCTTCCTCGGCGTCGTGCTGCATTTCTGTGTCGACCCAGTCCCAACAATCGAACGGGTCCTCGCAGTCCTCCAGTTCGGAGCCCCGAATCGAGTGGTCTGAGCTTCTGGAACCCTCGCCCATGTCCTCGGACATCTCTGTTGCGCCGGTCGATCTCAGAAACAAGGGCCGTGGGCATGATCTTAGGCACTCGCTGTGACGACTGAGACTCCAGCCCGTAAGCGGCTACCTATAGGCCGCAGCTCGGAGCAGGACTACGACTCTTCACATTGAGCCCACGTGAGCGGAACTAGCTCGGCTTCTCACGCATAGCGAGCACTTGCACACAGTGTGCACTCGGTTGCAGAATAAACTTAATGGGGGAGTGTCATTAGAGCATGAGCAGGCACCTGGTACCCCATATTGGTTGAGAATAAGCGAGCCACTTCTGCATGTGAGCCCTCCGGCCTCGTCCCGTCTCTGTCTTTCTTCAGGTTGAAGATAGGCACCTGGTGCCCCAGATTGGTTGAGGATAAGCGCACCACCTCTCCATGCGAGCCCTCCGGCCTTGTCCCTTGCCTTCGTCTTTTTTCAGGTTGAGTATAAGCACCTGGGAGACCATATTGGTTGAGGATAAGCAACCACTTCTGCATGCGCCTCCGTCTTCTTCAGGTTGAGACCACGCACCTGGGACCCCATGTTGGTTGAGGATAACGCACCTCGGACCCCAGATTGGTTGAGGATAAGCGCTCCGGCCTTGTCCCCGCCTCCGTGTTCTTCGGGCTGAGACCACGCACTTGGAACCCCATATTGGTTGAGGATAAGCGCTCCGGCCTTGTCCCCGCCTCCGTGTTCTTCGGGCTGAGACCACGCACCTGGAACCCCATATTGGTTGAGGATAAGCGCTCCGGCCTTGTCCCCGCCTCCGTCTTCTTCAGGTTGAGACCACGCACCGTGGACCCCATGTTGCTTGAGGATAACCACCTGGCCTTGTCCCCGCCTCCGTGTTCTTCGGGCTGAGACCACGCACCTGGGACCCCATATTGGTTGAGGATAAGCGCTCCGGCCTTGTCCCCGCCTCCGTCTTCTTCAGGTTGAGACCACGCACCGGGGACCCCACATTGGTTGAGGATAACGCACCTGGGACCCCATATTGGTTGAGGATAACCGCTCCGGCCTTGTCCCCGCCTCCGTCTTCTTCAGGTTGAGACCATGCACTTTGGTTGACCTCCGGCCTTGTCCCTGGCTCTGTCTTCTTCAAGTTGACACCACGAACTGGGGACCCCATAATGGTTGAGGATAACGCACCTGGGACCCCATATTGGTTGAGGATAAGGGCTCCGGCCTTGTCCCCGCCTCTGTCTTCTTCAGGTTGAGACCACGCCCCTGGGACCCCATATTGGTTGAGGATACGCTCCGGGCTTGTCCCCGCCTCCGTCTTCTTCAGGTTGAGACCACGCACCTGGGACCCCATATTGGTTGAGGATAACGCACCTGGGACCCCATATTGGTCGAGGATAACCGCTCCGGCCTTGTCCCCGCCTCCGTCTTCTTCAGGTTGAGACCACGCACCTGGGACCCCATATTGGTTGAGGATAAGCACTCCGGCCTTGTCCCTGCCTCCGTCTTCTTCAGGTTGAGACCATGCGCCTGGGACCCCATATTGGTTGAGGATAAGCACTCCGGCCTTGTCCCTGTCTCTGTCTTCTTCAGGTTGAGACCACGCACATGGGACCCCATATTGGTTGCTAAGCACTCCGGCCTTGTCCCTGCCTCCGTCTTCTTCAGGTTGACACCACGCACCGGGGAGCCCATATTGGTTGAGGATAAACCCCCTCCGGCCTGTCCCCGCCTCCGTCTTCTTCAGGTTGAGACCATGCACTTTGGTTGACCTCCGGCCTTGTCCCTGGCTCTGTCTTCTTCAAGTAGACACCACGAACTGCGGACCCCATAATGGTTGAGGATAACGCACCTGGGACCCCATATTGGTCGAGGATAAACGCTCCGGCCTTGTCCCCGCCTCCATCTTCTTCAGGTTGAGACCACGCCCCTGGAACCCCATATTGGTGGAGGATATGCGCTCCGGCCTTGTCCCTGCCTCCGTCTCCTCAGGTTGACACCACGCACCGGGGACCCCATATTGGCTGAGGATAACACACATGATCACACATGCGACCCCATGTTGGTTGAGGATATGCGCTCCGGCCTTGTCCCCGCCTCTGTCTTCTTCAGGTTGAGACCAGGCACCTGGGACCCCATATTGGTTGAGGATAGGCGCTCCGGGCTTGTCCCCGCCTCTGTCTTCTTCAGGTTGACACCACGCACCGGGGACCCATATTGGTTGAGGATAACGCACCTGGGACCCCATATTGGTTGAGGATAAGCGCTCCGGCCTTGTCCCCGCCTCCGTCTTCTTCAGGTTGAGACCACGCACCGTGGACCCCATATTGCTTGAGGATAACACACCTGGGACGCCATGATGGTTGAGGATAAGCGCTCCGGCCTTGTCCCCGCCTCCGTCTTCTTCAGATTGAGACCACGCACCTGGGACCCCATATTGGTCGAGGATAAGCGCTCCGGCCTTAAACCCGCCTCCGTCTTCTTCAGGTTGACACCGCGCACCTGGGACCCAATATTGGTTGAGGATAAGCGCTCCACCGGCAACCCCATATTAATTGTGGATAACGCACCTGGCACCCCACATTGGTTGAGGATAAGCGCTCCGACCTCGTCCCCGCCTTGGTCTCTTGCAATGGAGACCACGCACTTGGGACCCCGTATTGGTTGAGGATAAGCACTCCGGCCTTGTCCCCTCCATCCTTTTCGAGTTGATACCACGGACCTGGGACCCCTCTTAGTTGAGGATAAGTGCTCCGACCTTGTCCCGGCCTCCGTCCTGTTCGAGTGGAGACCACGCACCTGGGACCCCATATTGGTTGAGGTTAAGCGCTCCGGCCTCGTCCCCGCCCCGGTCTTCTTGGAGTGGAGACCAGGCACCTGGGACCCCATATTGGTTGAGGATGCTCGCCCCGGCCTGGTCCCCGCCTCCATTCTTTTCGAGTCGAGACCACGCACCTAGGACCCCATATTAGTTGAGGATAAGCCGATCTTCTTGGAGTGGAGACCACGCACCTCTGGTTGAGGATAAGCATGGCGGCTGTGATTCCCCCTGGCCCCCATTCTGGTTGAGGATAAGCGTGGCGGCTGCACCTCTTCGCCTGGCACCGGATAAGCGTGGCGGCTGTACCCCCTGGCCCCTATTCTGGTTGAGGATAAGCGTGCATGGCGGCTGCGCCTCTTCCCCCTGGCCCCCATTCTGGTTGAGGATACCGGATAAGCGTGGCGGCTGTACCCCCTGACCCCTATTTTGGTTGAGGATAAGCCCCCTGGCCCCCATTCTGGTTGAGGATAAGCGGGGCGGCTGCACCTCTTCGCCTGGCACCGGATAAGCGTGGCGGCTGTACCCCCTGGGCCTTATTCTGGTTGAGGATAAGCGTGGCGGCTGCGCCTCTTCCCCCTGGCCCCCATTCTGGTTGAGGATAAGCGTGGCGGCTGCACCTCTTCGCCTGGCACCGGATAAGCGTGGCGGCTGTACTGGTTGAGGATAAGCGTGGCGGCTGCGCCTCTTCCCCCTGGCCCCCATTCTGGTTGAGGATAAGCGTGGCGGCTGTACCCCCTGGCCCCTATTCTGGTTGAGGATAAGCGTGGCGGCTGCGCCTCTTCCCCCTGGCCCCCATTCTGGTTGAGGATAAGCGTGGCGGCTGCACCTCTTCGCCTGGCACCGGATAAGCGTGGCGGCTGTACCCCCTGGCCCCTATTCTGGTTGAGGATAAGCGTGGCGGCTGCGCCTCTTCCCCCTGGCCCCCATTCTGGTTGAGGATAAGCGTGGCGGCTGCACCTCTTCGCCTGGCACCGGATAAGCGTGGCGGCTGTACCCCCTGGCCCCTATTCTGGTTGAGGATAAGCGTGGCGGCTGCGCCTCTTCCCCCTGGCCCCCATTCTGGTTGAGGATAAGCGTGGCGGCTGCACCTCTTCGCCTGGCACCGGATAAGCGTGGCGGCTGTACCCCCTGGCCCCTATTCTGGTTGAGGATAAGCGTGGCGGCTGCGCCTCTTCCCCCTGGCCCCCATTCTGGTTGAGGATAAGCGTGGCGGCTGCACCTCTTCGCCTGGCACCGGATAAGCGTGGCGGCTGTACCCCCTGGCCCCCATTCTGGTTGAGGATAAGCGTGGCGGCTGCGCCCTTCCCCCTGGCCCCCATTCTGGTTGAGGATAAGCGTGGCGGCTGCTCTTCGCCTGGCACCGGATAAGCGTGGCGGCTGTACCCCCTGGCCCCTATTCTGGTTGAGGATAAGCGTGGCGGCTGCGCCTCTTCCCCCTGGCCCCCATTCTGGTTGAGGATAAGCGTGGCGGCTGTCTTCGCCTGGCACCGGATAAGCGTGGCGGCTGCTATTCTGGTCGAGGATAAGCGTGGCGGCTGCGCCTCTTCCCCCTGGCCCCCATTCTGGTTGAGGATAAACGTGGCGGCTGCACCTCTTCGCCTGGCACCGGATAAGCGCGGCCTCGTCCCCGCCTCGAGCTTCTTCGAGTGGAGTTCCCGCTTCCATCCTTTTCGAGTTGAGACCACGCGGCTTGGACCCCATATTAATTGAGGATAAGCGCTCCGGCTTTGTCCCGGCCTCCGTCCTCTTCGAATGGACTTCACGCACCCGGGACTCCATGTTGGTTGAGGATAAGTGCTCTGGCCTTGTCCCCGCCTCAGTCATCATCGAGTGGAGTTCCCGCTTCCATTCTTTTCGAGTTGAGACCGGGCACCTTGGACCCTACATTAGTTGAGGATAAGCGCTCCGGCCTTGTCCCGGCTTCCGTCCTCTTCCAATGGACTTCACACACCTGGGACCCCATATTGGTTGAGGATAAGTGTTCCGGCCTCGTCCCGGACTGGGGCCGAGGATAAGGCCTTCCACTTCGTCCCGAACTGGGACCCCATATTGGCTGAGGATAAAGGTGGTCTGACCTTGTCCCAGCCAAAGGTGGTCCGGCCTTGTCCCAGACTCTGCACCGTTGGCTCTGAGGCCACGCACCTGGGACCACGCACCTGGGACCTTATATTGGTTGAGGATAAGCCCTCTCGTCCCGGAAGGATAAGTCTTTCCGCTGTCCCGGTCTCCGTGAGACAGATACCATGCACCTGCGACAGCTTACTGCTTGGGGCTGAGCTCCCCGGTCCTGGGACCGCGTGCTAGACACCCCAGATTGGTTGAGGATAAGCCCGGCCTCCGTCTTGCTTCGGCCTGTGTGCTCATGAGAGCGAGACAATAACCGGGCACCTGAAAGCCTGCTTTGCTTGAGGATAAGCCCCCCGGCCTTGTCTCTGAGGATAAGCCCGCCTCCGTCTTGCCTTCGGCTTCTGTCCTCATGAGGGCGAGACAACAACCGGGCACCTGGAAGCCTGGCTCCGCCTCCATCCCTGGGACCGCGGACTAGACACCCCATATTGGTTGAGGATAAGCCCGGCCTCCGTCTTGCCTTCGGCCTCTGTCCTCGTGAGGGCGAGACAACAGCCAGGCACCTGAAAGCCGACTTTGCTTCAGGATAAGTCCCCCGGCCTTGTCTCGGCCTCCATCTTCCTGGGACCGCGGGCTAGACACCCCATATTGGTTGAGGATAAGCCCGGCCTCCGTCTTGCTTCGTCCTCTGTTCTCATGAGAGCGAGAGAACAACCAGGCACCTGAAAGCTCATTTTGCTTGAGGATAAGCCCCCCGCGCTGCTTGAGGATAAGTGCCTCCTGCGGCCCTACTCCCGTTTCTACGCGCACCTGGTACGTCACATTTGTTGAAGATAAGCACTCGCCCTTGATCCCGCCTCTGCTTCTTCGGGTGAGACCACGCATCGAGGATTGGGGTCTTGCATAAGCATGGCGGCTGCACAGCAGAAAGCTTCAGGATAAGCAACCCTGCACGCGCGACCGAGTTCACTGCATCCTTCCTTTTGCTCTTGCGAGCGAGCAGCCGGAGAAGTCAGCGCATTGCGCATTCTAGAAGTACCTCGGTGATACGAAAGCGCTCGCGTTCGCCATGGCAACCAACCCATTCCACGACGTCGTTCGTGAAGAACTGTATCAAATGGGCGCGATGGAGGCGGCGGCGTGGGGCGGAAACACGGGTTTGCTCCTTGCACCGGAAAGCGAAGAGAGGTCCCGTGGATCCGGTGCCCATAGGCTCCAGTACTCCGTATTCCTCCCCGCCGTCGTCGTGGTGCAGGTAAACCTCCATGCACCCGTCGTGTAGCCGCTGAGCTTTGGCGCACAGCATTCTCAAAGCTGTAGGGCGGTCGCTCCGCCAAGCTTTGAAATGCACTTCGGTGCAGCCACCCGTCAGCAGGAGTTCCCGTGCCTCCAGGAAGGCGCGGCGCAGCAGGTGCTCCTCGTCGTCGAAGCTCACGGCTGGCACCACTTCCACGTCGCTGTTGACACGATAGCGACCGGTCATGGCAGTACTCAAAGTTGCCCCCTAGAGCTTGAGAAGTCAGATCTGCAGCAGAATCCTGGGCACACGGCCATGCACACATTGAGTCTAGCAGTGGCGGTCTGGCGTTCTTTAGCGTTTCCGCTTGAGCGGTGCCGAGTGCTCGTTGGCTCGTATTGTTCGGATGCCCGTCCCCATCCACTGCACCGCTTCTGCTGGTCTGCAAGTCGGACCTCGCAACTTCACAGTTGGCGATGTTTGCGCATGGGACCCCATGTTGGTTGAGGATGGGCGCTCCGGCCTCGTCCCCGCCTCCGCCTTCTTCGGGCTGTGAGACCACGCACCTGCGAGCCCATATTGGTCGAGAATACCCCGCCTCCCCCTTCTTCGGGCTGCCAGACCACGCACCTGGGACTCCATAGTGGTTGAGGATAAGCGCTCCGGCCCGGTCCCTGCCTCCGTCTTCTTCGGGCTGAGATCACGCACCTCGGACCCCATATTTGTTGAGGATAAGCGCTTTGGCCTCGTCCCCGCCTCCTCCTTCTCCGGGATGAGACTTCACACCTGGGACCCCATGTTGGTTGAGGAGAAGTGCTGCGGTCTCCCCGCCTCCGTCTTCTTCGGGCTGAGATCACGCACCTCGGACCCCAGATTTGTTGAGGATAAGCGCTTTGGCCTCGTCCCCGCCTCCTCCTTCTCCGGGATGAGACTTCACACCTGGGACCCCATGTTGGTTGAGGAGAAGTGCTGCGGTCTCCCCGCCTCCGTCTTCTTCGGGCTGAGATCACGCACCTCGGACCCCAGATTTGTTGAGGATAATCGCTTTGGCCTCGTCCCCGCCTCCTCCTTCTCCGGGATGAGACTTCACACCTGGGACCCCATGTTGGTTGAGGAGAAGTGCTGCGGTCTCCCCGCCGCCGTCTTCTTCGGGCTGAGATCACGCACCTCGGACCCCATTTTTGTTGAGGATAAGCGCTCCGGCCTCGTCCCCGCCTTCGCCTTCTTCGGGTTGGGACCCCATATTGGTTGAGGATAAGCCCTCCGGCCTCGTCCCCTCCGCTTTCTTCAGGTTGAGACCACGCACCTGGGACGTTGAGGAAAAGCGTGCTGGATCGGTTGAGGATAAGCGTTCCGGCCTCTTCCCCGCCTCCGCCTTCTCCGGATTCTTCAGGTTGAGACCACGCACCTGGGACGTTGAGGAAAAGCGTGCTGGATCGGTTGAGGATAAGCGTTCCGGCCTCTTCCCCGCCTCCGCCTTCTCCGGATTGGGACCCCGTAGTTCCCGCCTCCACTTTCTTCGGGCTGTGAGATGTCACACTTGGAACCCCATATTGGTTGAGGGTAAGCGCTCCGGCCTCGTCCCCGCCTCCAGTTTCTTCGGGCTGTGAGACGTCACACCTGGAACCCCATATTGGTTGAGGGTAAGCGCTCCGGCCTCGTCCTCGCCTCCAGTTTCTTCGGGCTGCGAGACGTCACATCTGGAACCCCATATTGGTTGAGGGTAACCGCTCTGGCCTCGTCCCCGCCTCTGCTTTCTTCGGGTTGGGACCCCATATTGGCTGAGGATAAGCGCTCCGGCTTCGTCCCCGCCTCCGCCGTCTTCTCAGCTTCAGACCACGCACCTGAAATCCCATCTTGGTTGAGGATAAGCCCTCCGGCCTCGTCACCACAGGAGACTGAGCGCCGGGATCACCGCGGACCATTAAATCTAGAGATGCTTTCTTCAGACTGAGCTCCCACGCTTCGGAATCCCATACTGATTGAGGATAAGCCCTCCCGGCCTTGTCCTTGGCTCCGTCTTCGAAAGAATGAGAACCCTCACTTGGGGCCACGCAGCCGCGACCCCATGTGGTTCGAGGATGAGTCCTCCAGCCTCGTCCCGGACTGAGACCCTATATTGGTGGAGGATAAGCCCTCCATCTTGGTCCCTGGCTTGCGTTCCTCAGGTTAAGACCACACGCCTCGGACCCCACATTGGTTGAGGATAAGCGCTCCGGCCTCGTTCCCGCCTCCGCTTTCCCTGAAACCCCATATTGGTTGAGGACAAGCTCTCCGGCCTCGTCCGCGCCTCCGCCGTTTTCTCAGCTTAAAACCGTGCACCTGAAACTCCATCTTGGTTGAGGATAAACGCTCCGGCCTCGTCCCCGCCTCCGCCTTCTTCGGGCTGTGAGACCACGCACCTGCGAGCCCATATTGGTTGAGGATACCCCGCCTCCCCCTTCTTCGGGCTGCCAGACCACGCACGTGAGGAAAAGCGTGCTGGATCGGTTGAGGATAAGCGTTCCGGCCTCTTCCCCGCCTTCGCCTTCTCCGGATTGGGACCCCGTAGTTCCCGCCTCCACTTTCTTCGGGCTGTGAGATGTCACACTTGGAACCCCATATTGGTTGAGGGTAAGCGCTCCGGCCTCGTCCCCGCCTCCAGTTTCTTCGGGCTGCGAGACGTCACACCTGGAACCCTATATTGGTTGAGGGTAAGCGCTCCGGCCTCGTCCTCGCCTCCAGTTTCTTCGGGCTGCGAGACGTCACATCACACCTGGAACCCCATATTGGTTGAGGGTAACCGCTCTGGCCTCGTCCCCGCCTCTGCTTTCTTCGGGTTGGGACCCCATCTTGGTTGAGGATAAGCGCTCCGGCCTTGTCTCCGCCTTCGCTTTCCCTGAAACCCCATATTGGTTGAGGACAAGCGCTCCGGCCTCGTCCCCGCCTCTGCCGTCTTCTCAGCTTAAAACCATGCACCTGAAACCCCATCTTGGTTGAGGATACGTCCCCGCCTCCGGCCTGAGATCCCAGACTTCGGAAACCCATATTGGTTGAGGATATCTCTGGCCTGATCCCCGCCTCCGTGTTCTTCTCAGGTTGAGACCATGCACCTGAAGCCCCATATTGGTTGAGTATACGTGGGTTGAAGATAAGCGCTCCGGCCTCGTCCCCGCCTCCGTCTTCATCTCGGGTTGAGCCCACGTGCCTGGAACCCCATATTGGTTGAGGATAAACGCCCTGGCCTCGACCCCGCCCCTGCCTTCCTCGGGTTGAGACCATGCTATATCTCCCCGTATGTGTCTACTGAATGCTGAATAACAGCTGCGTCGGATAGGAGTCGCTCGTAGTCATCGGGCATACCCCAAGAGTGCATGCGCGTGATGCAAGTGCTTCCCGTGCACCTTTTGGACTCTCAAGGGAAGAGGTTCTTATCGCCGGACCTGGCGCTCAGACGGCTGCCGTGGCCTCCTGGGCTGTGCTGTGGCAGGGACGTGCCCGCATGTTCTTCTTCGTTGTGCTGGTCCGGCCTGGAAGACATCCTCTTCCCAGAAACAAATGCTGTCCGAAAGATACCACCAGGGTATCCACGCGCCGTGCGGCACCCTTTGCCAAATGTATCCTGGTTGCACGTCAGTGTGCAGGTTCTGTTCTCTCGCTCTTGCTTGCTGGCCTGCCCACCCATTCTTCCTGAGAAGATTTCTTTTCTCTTCGACGGTGGCACAGGCCTAGCGCAACTAGCGTCAACCACCGTCGGCAGATGCTGGCTTGGTGTGCGTTGCTCGGCCCCTGACGCCCAGTTGGCTCTTGATGCTGTCCAACGGGCTCGGAGCTTCGCGCTCCGGTTTCCCGGCTCTGTCGCGGCGGCGGGGCCTGCAGCGCCATCGTGTTCAGCAGAGACATCACGAGCGCTTCTTAAGGCCCCGACGGACACAACCCGAGTCGGCGTGCACAGGGAGGGCCTCGATAAAGGTAAACGGCATATCAGGACTCCTCACTCGTAGAGCGTCCGAGGCTCGGGCACAACATCGCGTTGTGTGTCTCTTCTCCCTCGTATCCGGGGTCGATGCCCAAGTATCGGGCATATTCCTTGCACTCCTGGCGTAAAAACAAAGCCGAGTAAATGAGAAGTAGTTTCCCGCGACACATCCTCAGGTGCGGGCGCAGCACCGCAGTATACCTTCCGATCTCTCGAAACAGATTGTCCCTGTCGCCATAGCTTCTCCGAGGGGGACCGCTGGCTAGGAATTGCTCAATGAACAAGAGCTGCGTTCATAAGCTGCTGGGAGCAGGTACTCCTGCATGCGTCTGGCTGCACTACATGCTCAGTGATGGTCTCTTTCTCTGATATCCTTTTGCAATTGTCCCGCTTGCGAGCGCGGATACTCCATGGCTCGCCTTCGGCGACTCCGTCTCCTTCAGTGTTCGCCTGAATGGGACTCCGTATTGAGGATAAGCCCTCCCGGCCGTGTCCTTGCCTCTGTCTTGTTTAGCTTGAGCTTCCACACCGTCTTCTTCGGCTTGAGCTTCCACACCTCGGAAACCCATATTGGTTGAGGATAAGCCCTCCCGGCCTCGTCCTTGCCTCCGTCTTCTTCCGCTTGAGCTTCCACGCCTCGGAAACCCATATTGGTTGAGGATAAGCCCTCCCGGCCTCGTCCTTGCCCCCGTCTTCTTCCGCTTGAGCTTCCACGCCTCGGAAACCCATATTGGTTGAGGATAAGCCCTCCCGGCCTGGTCCTTGCCCCCGTCTTCTTCGGCTTGAGCGTCCACGCCTCGGAAACCCATATTGGCTGAGGATAAGCCCTCCCGGCCTCCTCCTTGCCTCTGTCTTCCTCCGCTTGAGCGTCCACGCCTCGGAAACCCATATTGGTTGAGGATAAGCCCTCCCGGTCGTGTCCTTGCCTCTGTCTTCTCCTCCGTGCCTCTGTCTTCTTCCGCTTGAGCTTCACGCCTCGGAAACCCATATTGGTTGAGGGTAAGCCCTCCCGGTCTTGTCCTTGCCTCTGTCTTCTTCCGCTTGAGCTTCACGCCTCGGAAACCCATATTGGTTGAGGGTAAGCCCTCCCGGTCTGGTCCTTGCCTCTGTCTTCTTCGGCTTGAGCTTCCACACCTCGGAAACCCATATTGGTTGAGGATACACTCTCCCGGCCTTGTCCTTGCCTCTGTCTTCTTCAGCTTGAGCCTTCATGCCTCGGAAACCCATATTGGTTGAGGATACACTCTCCCGGCCTTGTCGTTGCCCTTCTGCAGCTTGAGGGAAACCCATATTGGTTGGGGATAAACCCTCCCGGCCTTGTTCTTGCCCTTCTTCAGCTTGAGCTTCCACGCCTCGGAAACCCATATTGGTTGAGGATAAGTCCTCCTCCCGGCCTTGTCCTTGCCTCTGTCTTCTTCAGCTTGAGCTTCTACGCCTCGGAAACCCATATTGGTTGAGGAGAAGCTCTCCCGGCCTTGTCCTTGCCTCCGTCTCCTTCAGCTTGAGTTTCCACGCCTCGGAAACCCATATTGGTTGAGGATATTCTTCTTTTCTTCAGCTTGAGCCTTCTACGCCTCGGAAACCCATATTGGTTGAGGATACACTCTCCCGGCCTTGTCGTTGCCCTTCTGCAGCTTGAGGGAAACCCATATTGGTTGGGGATAAACCCTCCCGGCCTTGTTCTTGCCCTTCTTCAGCTTGAGCTTCCACGCCTCGGAAACCCATATTGGTTGAGGATAAGTCCTCCCGGCCTTGTCCTTGCCTCTGTCTTCTTCAGCTTGAGCTTCTACGCCTCGGAAACCCATATTGGTTGAGGAGAAGCTCTCCCGGCCTTGTCCTTGCCTCCGTCTCCTTCAGCTTGAGCTTCCACGCCTCGGAAACCCATATTGGTTGAGGATATTCTTCTTCAGCTTGAGCTTCCACGCCTCGGAAACCCATTGGTTTCAGGATAAGCCCTCCCGGCCTTGCCTCTGTCTTCTTCGACTTGTGAGCTTCCACACCTCGGAAACCCATACTGGTTGAGGATAAACCCTCCCGGCCTTGTCGTTGCGCTTCTGCAGCTTGAGACGCCACGTCTTGGAAACCCATATTGGTTGATGATAAACCCTCCCGGCCTTGTCCTTGCCCTTCTTCAGCTTGAGCTTCCACGCCTCGGAAACCCATATTGGTTGAGGATGGCTCACCCCCGGCCTTGTCCCTGCCTCTGTCTTCTTCAGCTTGAACTTCCACACCTCGGAACCCCATATTGGTTGAGGATGAGCCCTCCCGGCCTTGTCCCTGCCCCTGTCTTCTTCAGCTTGAGCTTTCACGCCTCGGAAACCCATACTGGTTGAGGATGAGCCCCCCCCCCGGCCGTGTCCCTACCTGTGTCTTCTTCAGCTTGAACTTCCGCACCTCGGAACCCCATGTTGGTTGAGGATGGGCCCTCCCAGCCTTGTCCTTGCATAGGTACTCCGGCCTCTCCTCGCCTCCGTCCTGTTCGAGTTGAGACCACGCACCTCGGACCCGATATTGGTTGAGGACAAGTGCTCCGGCCTGGTTCCCGCCTCCATCCTCTTCAAGTTGAGACCGCGCACCTGGGACCCCATATTGCTTGAGGATAGGCACTCCGGCCTGGTCTCGGCTTCTGTTCTCTCCAGACCACGAACCTGGGAACCCATGACAGTTGAGGATAGGCGATCCGGCCTTGTCGCCGCCTCCGTCTTCTTCAGGTTGAGACCACGCGCCGAGAACGTATTCTGAGAGTAAGTCCTTCGAGCCTGTTGTCGCCTCCTCTTGAAGCTCGCCTTCTTCTGGCTTCAAGCACCTGGCACTGATGCACGCTGCGGTAGGGCGCGCACCTAGGACCCCATATCGGTTGAGGATAAGTGCTCCGCCCTCGTCCCCACCTTCACCTTCTTCGGGCCGAGATCGCGTACCTGGGACTCCACGTTGGTCGAGGATAAGCGCTCCGGCCTCGTCCCCGCCTCCGCTTTCGCACCTGGGACCCCATATTGGTTGAGGATAAGCGCTCCGGCCTCGTCCCTGCCGAGCACGCACCTGGGACCCCAGCTCCGGCCTCGTCCCCGCCTCCGCCTTCTTCGGGCTGAGACCACGCGCCTGGAACCCCATATTGCGCCGGCCTGGTCCGCGAGAGCACGCACCTGGGACCCCATATTGGTTGAGGATAAGCGCTCCCGCCTCCGAGCACGCGCCTGGAACATATTGGTTGAGGATAAGCGCTCCGGCCTCGTCGCCTTCTTCGGGCTGAGACCACGCACCTGGGACCCCATATTGGTTGAGGATGAGTGCTCCGGCCTCGTCCCTGCCTCCGCCTTCTTCGACTGAGACCACGCACCTGGAACCCCACATTGGTTGAGGATAATCAGCGCTCACCTCCTCACTTCGGTCTCTTGGGGTTGGGACCACGTACCTGGGACACCATGCAGGCGAGCCTGCACGGCTTCGTTCCCGCTCCCGGCCTTCTTCTTCTTGAGGATACGCACCTGGCACTCCACGCTGGTTGCGGTCTAAGTGAGCGGGTTGGGAGGGGAGGAGGGTGGGGAGGTCACTGCCTTGCGGTGCGGGGTTCGGGGGAGGGAAGGGGAGGGAGGGAAGGGGGGGAGGGAGCGGGGGGACCCTCCGGAGGGGGCACCGGGTGGGGGGGAGGGGGGGGGGAGGGTGGGGAGGGGTGCGGGGGAAGGGGAACCCACACCCCATTTTAGTTGAGGATTGTTTTTTGGTGTCTGCCCACTACCCCCCGTGAGACTCGTGCCACCCCCCCGGAGGAGGCACCGGGTGGGGAGGGGGAGGGAAGGGGGGAGGGTGGGGGAGGGGGCCGGGGAGGGGTGGGAACCAACACCCCATTTCAGTTGAGGATTGTTTTTTGGTGTCTGCCCACTACCCTCCCGCCCCAGGAGGAGGGGGGAGGGCGCTCAGGGGGAGGGGGGGCGGGGGGAAGACCCCACACCCCATTTTAGTTGAGGATTGTTCTCTCGGCCTTGTCGCTGAGACCACACACCTCGGCAACCACATTGGTTGAGGCTCAAGCTTCCATACCTTGGATTGTCCTTGCCTCTGTCTTCTTCGGCTTGAGCTTCCACACCTCGGAACCCCATACCGGTTGAGGATAAGCCTTCCCGCCTTGTCTCTGCCTCTGTCTTCTTCGGCTGGAGCTTCCATACCCCGGAAACCCACATCGGTTGAGTATAAACCCTCCCGGCCTTATCCTTGCCTCTGTCTTCTTCGACTTGTGAGCTTCCACGCCTCGGAAACCCGTACTAGTTGAGGATAAACCCTCCCGGCCTTGTCGTTGCGCTTCTGCAGCTTGAGACCCCACGTCTTGGAAACCCATATTGGTTGATGATACACCCTCCCGGCCTTGTCCTTGCCCTTCTTCAGCTTGAGCTTCCACGCCTCGGAAACCCATACTGGTTGAGGATGAGCCCCCCCCCGGCCTTGTCCCTACCTGTGTCTTCTTCAGCTTGAACTTCCACACCTCGGAACCCCATGTTGGTTGAGGATGGGCCCTCCCGGCCTTGTCCTTGCCTCGGAAACTTATATTGGTTGAGGATAAGCCCTCCCGGCCTCGTTCTTACCTCTGTCTTCTTCAGCTTGAGCTTCCTGGGGCCACGCACTTCGAACCCCGGCCTTGTCCTTGCCTCCGTCGTCTTTTTGCTGGGGTCACGCACCTCGGACCTCATATTGGTTGAGGCCTCGTCCTTTCTCTTTTCTCCAAGATGAAACCATGCACCTGGGACCCTATCTTGGTTGAGGATAGGCACTCCGGCCTCTCCTCGCCTCCGTCCTGTTCGAGTTGAGACCACGCACCTCGGACCCGATATTGGTTGAGGAGAAGTGCTCCGGCCTGGTTCCCGCCTCCATCCTCTTCAAGTTGAGACCGCGCACCTGGGACCCCATATTGATTGAGGATAGGCACTCCGGCCTGGTCTCGGCTTCTGTTCTCTCCAGACCACGAACCTGGGAACCCATGACAGTTGAGGATAGGCGATCCGGCCTTGTCGCCGCCTCTGTCTTCTTCAGGTTGAGACCACGCGCCGAGAACGTATTCTGAGAGTAAGTCCTTCGAGCTTGTTGTCGCCTCCTCTTGAAGCTCGCCTTCTTCTGGCTTCAAGCACCTGGCACTGATGCACGCTGCGGTAGGGCACGCACCTAGGAGCCCATATCGGTTGAGGATAAGTGCTCCGCCCTCGTCCCCACCTTCACCTTCTTCGGGCCGAGATCGCGTACCTGGGACTCCACGTTGGTCGAGGATAAGCGCTCCGGCCTCGTCCCCGCCTCCGCTTTCGCACCTGGGACCCCATATTGGTTGAGGATAAGCGCTCCGGCCTCGTCCCTGCCGAGCACGCACCTGGGACCCCAGCTCCGGCCTCGTCCCCGCCTCCGCCTTCTTCGGGCTGAGACCACGCGCCTGGAACCCCATATTGCGCCGGCCTGGTCCGCGAGAGCACGCACCTGGGACCCCATATTGGTTGAGGATAAGCGCTCCCGCCTCCGAGCACGCGCCTGGAACATATTGGTTGAGGAAAAGCGCTCCGGCCTCGTCGCCTTCTTCGGGCTGAGACCACGCACCTGGGACCCCATATTGGGTGAGGATAAGTGCTCCGGCCTCGTCCCTGCCTCCGCCTTCTTCGACTGAGACCACGCACCTGGGACCCCACATTGGTTGAGGATAATCAGCGCTCACCTCCTCACTTCGGTCTTCTTGGGGTTGGGACCACGTACCTGGGACACCATGCAGGCGAGCCTGCACGGCTTCGTTCCCGCTCCCGGCCTTTTTCTTCTTGAGGATACGCACCTGGCACTCCACGCTGGTTGCGGTCTAAGTGAGCGGGTTTGGGAGGGGGGTGGGAGGGGCAGAGCGAGGGGGAGGGAAGGGAGCGGGGGAGGGAAGGGGGGGAGGGAGGGGGGGGACCCTCCGGAGGGGGCACCGGGTGGGGGGGAGGGAGGGGGGGGAGGGTGGGGAGGGGTGCGGGGGAGCCCCACACCCCTTTTTTGTTGAGGATTGTTTTTTGGTGTCTGCCCACTACCCCCCCGTGAGACTCGTGCCACCCTCCGGAGGAGGCACCGGGTGGGGAGGGGGAGGGAGGGGGGGAGGGTGGGGGAGGGGGGCGGGAGGGGCGGGAACCAACGCCCCATTTTAGTTGAGGGGAGGGGGGAAGACCCCGCACCCCATTGATTTCTGCCACTACCTTCCCTGAGAATTCGTGCCACCCTGCCAACTGTGGAAGGGAGGCCGTCAATAGGGCATGGGAGGGGGAGGGAGGGGGAGGGGGAAGGTCGGCTAGCTCCTGAACTGCATACCTTCAGGTTCCTGTTTTGTTTGAGGAAAAGCTCTCCGGATAAGCCCTCTCAGCCTTGTCGCTGAGACCACACACCTCGGCAACCCACATTGGTTGCGGCTCAAGCTTCCATACCCTGGATTGTCCTTGCCTCTGTCTTCTTCGGCTTGAGCTCCCACACCTCGGAACCCCATACCGGTTGAGGATAAGCCTTCCCGCCTTGTCCCTGCCTCTGTCTTCTTCGGCTGGAGCTTCCACACCCCGGAAACCCACATCGGTTGAGGATAAGCTCTCCCCGCCTTGCCGTTGCCTCTGTCTTCTTCGACTTGTGAGCTTCCGCACCTCGGAAACCCACATCGGTTGAGGATAAGCTCTCCCGGCCTTGCCGTTGCCTCTGTCTTCTTCGACTTGTGAGCTTCCGCACCTCGTATGTGTTCATAGGGAGGATTCCCGAACCAAAAAAGTTCGGGAATCCTCCGAAGAGGTATGTGTTCATACGGAGGATTCCCGATCAAAAAAGTTCGGGAATCCTCCGAAGAGGTATGTGTCCAAAGGGAGGATTCCCGACCAATGTTTTTTTGCTTTTGTTCCATGAAATTAAATCAAAAGGATCAGGGATTCCCGATGGGTGTTCTTTCACGAAAAGAGTAGAAATTGTATAGGGTTTGGGTCCGGAGTTTTGGGTGGTTTTTGGGGGTTTTGGCTTTTGCTTTTGTATCTTGGTTTCTGGGATTTGGGGGACGGCTGGTGGGTTTTGTTTTTGCTTCGCTTTTTGGTTGGCTTGACTGGCTGGGCCGGGTCGCTTTTTGGCTGGCTTGACTGGCTGGGCTGGGCTAGGCTGGGTTGCGCTGGTAGGCTGGGTTGGGCTGGTAGCTGAACTGGGCTGGGCTGGCTGGGTTGAGCGAAACGTCTTGAGCGAAAGTTTTGGCTTTTGACTTGTGATTTCGCATTCTGCTTGGCTAGGCTGGCTAGGCGGTTTTGACCGAAAGTTTTGAGCGAAAGTTTTGAGCGAAAGTTTTGTTTTTTGCTTTGGTATTTTGATTCTGGGAGTGGGCTGGGCCTGGGGGGCTTGGGCTGGGACTGGGTTGGAATTTGGCTGGACACGTTTAATGAAAATTTGAAACTAATGATAATGCAGTTCGAAGCGAAACTCGCACAATTTCTATTTATCCTGCTCTTGAGGGTTTAGGGTTTAGGGTTTAGGGTTTAGGGTTCGCCAGCGCAGTTTTTTGAGACTGCGCTAAAAGGCGCCCCGAGCATCTCACGCGAAGCCAGCAGCTGCATCCCTTTCTTTTAAGGGGCTGCGCTTAAGCCTTAAAACCCTTGTCTGCACTGCGATTGCTCTCTGTTGGTTCGGGCTAGACTAAATTGAGTCTTTCTGATTGTTATGGGTTTGCTGGGGTTTGGTAAAAAAGCCCGTTTCTGACAATCGTGTTTTTCGGCACTTTTTCCGGGTTGGGGATCGAAACCTTTGAACTTTTTTCTGGCGCGGCCGGGTCCCCCCTCGCGAAGTTTCAGGGGTGCGAGGTGGGTTGGGGCTCGGAGGCGGAGGGGTCCGAGTGCGAGCATCTCACCCGAAGGCTTTCTCTGCCTTAAGGGGGTCCATGTGGACTGCGCTCACAGGCGCCCCGAGCATCTCCCACGAAGGCTTGCTCTGCTTTAGGGGGGCTGGTCCTTAGGTCCTAAAGTTTTGCGTGTGCCCTGCGATTGTGCTCTGTTTGTTCGGGTTAAGTTAGGTTTAGAGCCCTGTGAGTGTAAAAGGATTGCCGGGTCTTGGTGGTTCTTGTGGTTTCACTGCTTTGAGGGGGCCGTTGCTTAAGCCTTAAAAGTTGTCGTCTGCTCCGCGATTGCTCTCTGTTGGTTCGGGCTAGACTAAATTGAGGCTTTGTTAGTGTTGAGGGATTGCCGGGGTTTGGGGGTGCTTGTGGTTTCACTGCTTTTAGTGGGCCGTTGCATAAGCCTTCAAGCTCGTCGTCTGCCCCGTTGTCTGCTCCGCGATTGCTCTCTGTTGGTTCGGGCTAGACTAGAATGAAGCTTTCTTATTGTTGAGGGATTGCTGGGCTTTGGGGGTGCGTGTGGTTTTACTGCTTTGAGGGGGCCGTTCCTTATGCCTTCGAACTCGTCGTCGGCCCTACGAGTGCTCCCTGTTTGCTCGGGCTGCTCTTGGTTGAAGCTTTGGTAGTGTTTAGGGATTGCCGCGGTTTTGGTGTCTTTGTTGTTTGAAAGAAGGTCAAGGTTCGCGGGGGCGTTTCTGCCTAGGCTCGGGAGATTTTTCTTTCGTGGGAGGGTCCCCCCTTGTGTTCCTGAGGGGTCTAGATTGTCGGAAGATGGCAATCCTGGTTGGTGGCGGGGGGGTCACATTGCCAACAGGTGGCAATCACACCTGCGTTTTTGGTGCTTAGCTGCCATTTGCCAGGCCTGATGGATTGCCGGCAGGTGGCAATCTTAGGGGGTCTAGATTGTCAGAAGGCGGCAATCGTAGGGGGGGGGGGGTATAGATTGCCAACAGGTGGCAATCACAGGAGATCTAGATTGTCAGCAGGTGGCAATCTTAAGGGGGGGGGGTCACATTGCCAACAGGTGGCAATCACACCTGCGTTTTTGGTGCTTAGCTGCCACTTGCCAGGCCTGATGGATTGCCGGCAGGTGGCAATCTTAGGGGGTCTAGATTGTCAGAAGGTGGCAATCGTAGGGGGGGGGTATAGATTGCCAACAGGTGGCAATCACATGAGATCTAGATTGTCAGCAGGTGGCAATCTTAAGGGGGGTGTTTGCTAGGGTTGAGGGTTTGTTGCGGTTTATTTGTTAGAGTTTAAGGTTTGGTCGGTCCTAGGGTTCGTTGGGGCTTAGGCTTTGTTAGAGTTTGGGACTCTGTTAGGCTTTAGGGTTTCTTAGGCTTTAAGGCTCGGTAGGGTTTAAGCTTTGTTAGGCTAGAGGGTTTGCTAGGGTTTAGGGGCTCTTGGGGTTAGGGTTTGTCATTCTTTCCTCTACTCCTTCCGCCCAGGCTCGGCGGTGCTGCTTTTGCGTGGCCGGGCGCTCCCTCGCGAGGCTTCAGGGGTTCCAGGTGGGTTGGGGCTCCGAGGCAGAGAGGTCCGAGTGCGCGAGGCTTGGGTGTTGAGGGTTTTCCGGACTTGGAAGGTGGGTTGGGGCTCCGAGGCAGTGAGGTTTCGAGTGCGTGCCGTGCTTTGTGTGGGGGCTTTGGGTTGTTAGGCTTTGGGGTGCGCTAGGATTTAGGGTTTGGCAGGGTTTAGCGTTTGTCGGCGTTTAGGGCTTGTCCGGGTTTGCGGCTTGTTGGCGTTTCGGGTTCGGTTAGGCTGTTTAGGTTTCGGGTTTCTTAGGGTTAAGGTTTCGTGTCGCCGTGGCCAGGGGCTAAGCCTAGGCCCCCAATCGTGAAAGGAGCCGGGGGGTCGAGCGGGAGCACCACTCGCTAGTCCCGGACCCGTCGGCTCCTTTCACTTCGGTTTTTTTTATTTTTGTGGTGCGATGGGGTTGGTGAGTCGAGGGGGTCGAGTGCCTAGTTTACTCAAATCCTCCCGCGGGGTTCCGCCAGCTTCGCTTGGTTACATGGGTTTCAGCCTACTGGAATTGTAAAATTATTTAGGGCCGCCCTAAATCTAGGGTTAGCGGTTTAGGGCTAAATCTAGGGCGAACGGTTTAGCCCACGAAGATTGATGAAGTGCCCGACGAAGATTGATGAAGTGCCCACGAAGATTGATTGACGAAGATGATGAAGTGATCAGCCCTAAACCTAGGGCTAACGGTTTAGGGCCACCCTAAATCTAGGGCTAACGGTTTAGGGCCGCCCTAAATCTAGGGCTAACGGTTTAGGGGCCGCCCTAAATCTAGGGCGAACGGTTTAGCCCACCAAGATTGATGAAGTGCCAACGAAGATTGATGAAGTGATCAGCTGAAAACGTCAAGTACCCACGAAGCCAGTAAGGTTTAAATTACTATAGGTAGAGAGGTTTAGGGTTTAGGGTTTAGGGTTTACGCAGCTCTCTTTTCCTTGCTGCAACTGCAGTGCGTCTGCTCGCCTGTCCGATGCAGGCAGACTCAGGCGCGATGGAACGGCCGCCGTGCCTAACGATGATTGGTTGCATCAAGTTTTCTGGCTGGTGCTTGTGAGCCGTCCGGCGTTGTCTGCACAGGCTGCGTGGCTGCCAACCCCGCTGGTGTACGTGGCTCAGCAAGACTCTGATCACGCATGATTGCAGAGCGTGCTTCCACCCATGCATTCAGGAAGATGTCCTTTGCTACTGACGGACGGATTGCGTCTGGATCGCGCGGTTCTGCTAGTAGGGGGTTGCAGCGTGCTGCCAGCAGTGTCAGCACCGTGCTCTCGTCGCCACCCCATGCGGCATGGGCGAGTGGCCTGCGTTCACGGTAGTTCGGCGCTTCCATGTCCGCTCTGGCCTGCAAAAGCATTTGCACTATTGGGCCGCTGCCTTTGCTAGCTGCTGCCGCGAGGGCCGTGGTGCCGTTGCGGTTGCGTGCTTCCAAGTGGCACCGGGCCGTGATCAACAGCTGTAGCGCTTCGTGGTCTCCTCGTTGTGCTGTTAGCACTAGGAGTTCATGGTCTTCTTGGATGTCAGGGTTGACTCGAGCTTCCAGCAAGAGCTTTACATTTTCGATTCTCCCCGCCCTTATCGCAGCCTGGAGGGGTGTCATTGTCGAGCCCGAGGGGACGCAGTTCGGATCAACTGGCCGGCGGAGGAGCTGCTCCAGGTTGATCGGTGTCGGTCTGCTTGCGGCTGCGAGCATCTGCCTGCTGTTTTCGTCGTCGGCCGGCACGTAGTCCAGCTTGAGGAGCTGCAAATCCGCAGGAGCGCAGACGAGGTCTGCATCGTCGAGGGGGCCATCATGTCCCATAAGCTTCTGCCGAAAGCGTGGCAAGCCCGTTGCGGCTTGCACCTGTTGTTTCACGGCGCTTGCCGTTTGGGGCTCCTCCGGCGTTGTTTCTAGCAGCTGCTCGCCCGCCAGGTTGAAAACGCACAGGAGCTCTTCGCTCTTCCGCTTTCTCGAACATTGAGGCATGGCGGCTGGGGCCCATGCACTTGTGGCAGTGATGTACGTGATCTTCCTCGAGCCCAACTCTTGCGATGCTGCCCTTATTCGATGACATGGACACATGACCCGCCCTTCCTGCTGTGCCGCGATAGGTTGCTTGGGTCAGTTCAATGTACTTAAACCCGCGCGGGGGGTTGAACCCTTCAATCCACTTAAACCCTCGCGGGGGTCAAACCCTTCAATTCACTTAAACCCTCGGGGGGGTCAAGTACATGACGTGATGAACCCCGAAAAAGGGTTTAAGTATATGAAATGATGAACCCCGAAGCGGAATTTAAGTAAATTGAAGTGATGAACCCCCGAAGAAGAGTTTAAATAAATTGATGTGATGAACCCATCAAGGAGGGTTTTAAGTAAATGGAAGTGATGAGCCCCCGAAGGAGGGTTTAAGTAAATGGAAGTGATGAGCCCCCGAAGGAGGGGTTAAGTAAATGGAAGTGATGAATCCAAACGATGAACCCTAAACCTTACGGTTGCTTGCCTTAAATCCTGCGTACCTGCTGGGCATCAAACCAGAACCTGCGCTGGCGCACCTTCGGCCTCTGGCCGTCTAAAATTTAGGGTTCGCCAGCGCAGTTTTTTGAGACTGCGCTAAAAGGCGCCCCGAGCATCTCACGCGAAGCCAGCAGCTGCATCCCTTTCTTTTAAGGGGCTTGTTGCTTAAGCCTTAAAGCTCCTTGTCTGCACTGCGATTGCTCTCTGTTGGTGCGGGCTAGACTAAATTGAGTCTTTCTGATTGTTATGGGTTTGCTGGGGTTTGGTAAAAAAGCCCGTTTCTGACAATCGTGTTTTTCGGCACTTTTTCCGGGTTGGGGATCGAAACCTTTGAACTTTTTTCTGGCGCGGCCGGGTCCCCCCTAGCGAAGTTTCAGGGGTGCGAGGTGGGTTGGGGCTCGGAGGCGGAGGGGTCCGAGTGCGAGCATCTCACACGAAGGCTTTCTCTGCCTTAAGGGGGTCCATGTGGACTGCGCTCACAGGCGCCCCGAGCATCTCCCACGAAGGCTTGCTCTGCTTTAGGGGGGCTGGTCATTAGGTCCTAAAGTTTTGCGTGTGCCCTGCGATTGTGCTCTGTTTGTTCGGGTTAAGTTAGGTTTAGAGCCCTGTGAGTGTAAAAGGATTGCCGGGTCTTGGTGGTTCTTGTGGTTTCACTGCTTTGAGGGGGCCGTTGCTTAAGCCTTAAAAGTTGTCGTCTACTCCGCGATTGCTCTCTGTTGGTTCGGGCTAGACTAAATTGAGGCTTTGTTAGTGTTGAGGGATTGCCGGGGTTTGGGGGTGCTTGTGGTTTCACTGCTTTTAGTGGGCCGTTGCATGAGCCTTCAAGCTCGTCGTCTGCCCCGTTGTCTGCTCCGCGATTGCTCTCTGTTGGTTCGGGCTAGACTAGATTGATGCTTTCTTGTTGTTGAGGGATTGCTGGGCTTTGGGGGCGCTTGTGGTTTTACTGCTTTGAGGGGGCCGTTCCTTATGCCTTCGAACTCGTCGTCGGCCCTACGAGTGCTCCCTGTTTGCTCGGGCTGCTCTTGGTTGAAGCTTTAGTAGTGTTTAGGGATTGCCGCGGTTTTGGTGTCGTTGTTGTTTGAAAGAAGGTCAAGGTTCTCGGGGGCGTTTCTGCCTAGGCTCGGGAGATTTTTCTTTCGTGGGAGGGTCCCCCCTTGTGTTCCTGAGGGGGCTAGATTGTCGGAAGATGGCAATCCTGGTTGGTGGGGGGGGGGTCACATTGCCAACAGGTGGCAATCACACCTGCGTTTTTGGTGCTTAGCTGCCATTTGCCAGGCCTGATGGATTGCCGGCAGGTGGCAATCTTAGGGGGTCTAGATTGTCAGAAGGCGGCAATCGTAGGGGGGGGGGGATAGATTGCCAACAGGTGGCAATCACAGGAGATCTAGATTGTCAGCAGGTGGCAATCTTAAGGGGGGGGGGGTCACATTGCCAACAGGTGGCAATCACACCTGCGTTTTTGGTGCTTAGCTGCCACTTGCCAGGCCTGATGGATTGCCGGCAGGTGGCAATCTTAGGGGGTCTAGATTGTCAGAAGGTGGCAATCGTAGGGGGGGGGGGGGGGTATAGATTGCCAACAGGTGGCAATCACATGAGATCTAGATTGTCAGCAGGTGGCAATCTTAAGGGGGGTGTTTGCTAGGGTTGAGGGTTTGTTGCGGTTTATTTGTTAGAGTTTAAGGTTTGGTCGGTCCTAGGGTTCGTTGGGGCTTAGGCTTTGTTAGAGTTTGGGACTCTGTTAGGCTTTAGGGTTTCTTAGGCTTTAAGGCTCGGTAGGGTTTAAGCTTTGTTAGGCTAGAGGGTTTGCTAGGGTTTAGGGGCTCTTGGGGTGTAGGGTTTGTCATTCTTTCCTCTACTCCTTCCGCCCAGGCTCGGCGGTGCTGCTTTTGCGTGGCCGGGCGCTCCCTCGCGAGGCTTCAGGGGTTCCAGGTGGGTTGGGGCTCCGAGGCAGAGAGGTCCGAGTGCGCGAGGCTTGGGTGTTGAGGGTTTTCCGGACTTGGAAGGTGGGTTGGGGCTCCGAGGCAGTGAGGTTTCGAGTGCGTGCCGTGCTTTGTGTGGGGGCTTTGGGTTGTTAGGCTTTGGGGTGCGCTAGGATTTAGGGTTTGGCAGGGTTTAGCGTTTGTCGGCGTTTAGGGCTTGTCCGGGTTTGCGGCTTGTTGGCGTTTCGGGTTCGGTTAGGCTGTTTAGGTTTCGGGTTTCTTAGGGTTAAGGTTTCGTGTCGCCGTGGCCAGGGGCTAAGCCTAGGCCCCCAATCGTGAAAGGAGCCGGGGGGTCGAGCGGGAGCACCACTCGCTAGTCCCGGACCCGTCGGCTCCTTTCACTTCGGTTTTTTTATTTTTGTGGTGCGATGGGGTTGGTGAGTCGAGGGGGTCGAGTGCCTAGTTTACTCAAATCCTCCCGCGGGGTTCCGCCAGCTTCGCTTGGTTACATGGGTTTCAGCCTACTGGAATTGTAAAATTATTTAGGGCCGCCCTAAATCTAGGGTTAGCGGTTTAGGGCTAAATCTAGGGCGAACGGTTTAGCCCACGAAGATTGATGAAGTGCCCACGAAGATTGATGAAGTGCCCACGAAGATTGATGAAGTGCCCACGAAGATTGATGAAGTGATCAGCCCTAAACCTAGGGCTAACGGTTTAGGGCCACCCTAAATCTAGGGCTAACGGTTTAGGGCCGCCCTAAATCTAGGGCTAACGGTTTAGGGGCCGCCCTAAATCTAGGGCGAACGGTTTAGCCCACCAAGATTGATGAAGTGCCAACGAAGATTGATGAAGTGATCAGCTGAAAACGTCAAGTACCCACGAAGCCAGTAAGGTTTAAATTACTATAGGTAGAGAGGTTTAGGGTTTAGGGTTTAGGGTTTACGCAGCTCTCTTTTCCTTGCTGCAACTGCAGTGCGTCTGCTCGCCTGTCCGATGCAGGCAGACTCAGGCGCGATGGAACGGCCGCCGTGCCTAACGATGATTGGTTGCATCAAGTTTTCTGGCTGGTGCTTGTGAGCCGTCCGGCGTTGTCTGCACAGGCTGCGTGGCTGCCAACCCCGCTGGTGTACGTGGCTCAGCAAGACTCTGATCACGCATGATTGCAGAGCGTGCTTCCACCCATGCATTCAGGAAGATGTCCTTTGCTACTGACGGACGGATTGCGTCTGGATCGCGCGGTTCTGCTAGTAGGGGGTTGCAGCGTGCTGCCAGCAGTGTCAGCACCGTGCTCTCGTCGCCACCCCATGCGGCATGGGCGAGTGGCCTGCGTTCACGGTAGTTCGGCGCTTCCATGTCCGCTCTGGCCTGCAAAAGCATTTGCACTATTGGGCCGCTGCCTTTGCTAGCTGCTGCCGCGAGGGCCGTGGTGCCGTTGCGGTTGCGTGCTTCCAAGTGGCACCGGGCCGTGATCAACAGCTGTAGCGCTTCGTGGTCTCCTCGTTGTGCTGTTAGCACTAGGAGTTCATGGTCTTCTTGGATGTCAGGGTTGACTCGAGCTTCCAGCAAGAGCTTTACATTTTCGATTCTCCCCGCCCTTATCGCAGCCTGGAGGGGTGTCATTGTCGAGCCCGAGGGGACGCAGTTCGGATCAACTGGCCGGCGGAGGAGCTGCTCCAGGTTGATCGGTGTCGGTCTGCTTGCGGCTGCGAGCATCTGCCTGCTGTTTTCGTCGTCGGCCGGCACGTAGTCCAGCTTGAGGAGCTGCAAATCCGCAGGAGCGCAGACGAGGTCTGCATCGTCGAGGGGGCCATCATGTCCCATAAGCTTCTGCCGAAAGCGTGGCAAGCCCGTTGCGGCTTGCACCTGTTGTTTCACGGCGCTTGCCGTTTGGGGCTCCTCCGGCGTTGTTTCTAGCAGCTGCTCGCCCGCCAGGTTGAAAACGCACAGGAGCTCTTCGCTCTTCCGCTTTCTCGAACATTGAGGCATGGCGGCTGGGGCCCATGCACTTGTGGCAGTGATGTACGTGATCTTCCTCGAGCCCAACTCTTGCGATGCTGCCCTTATTCGATGACATGGACACATGACCCGCCCTTCCTGCTGTGCCGCGATAGGTTGCTTGGGTCAGTTCAATGTACTTAAACCCGCGCGGGGGGTTGAACCCTTCAATCCACTTAAACCCTCGCGGGGGTCAAACCCTTCAATTCACTTAAACCCTCGGGTGGGTCAAGTACATGACGTGATGAACCCCGAAAAAGGGTTTAAGTATATGAAATGATGAACCCCGAAGCCGAATTTAAGTAAATTGAAGTGATGAACCCCCGAAGAAGAGTTTAAATAAATTGATGTGATGAACCCATCAAGGAGGGTTTTAAGTAAATGGAAGTGATGAGCCCCCGAAGGAGGGTTTAAGTAAATGGAAGTGATGAGCCCCCGAAGGAGGGTTTAAGTAAATGGAAGTGATGAATCCAAACGATGAACCCTAAACCTTACGGTTGCTTGCCTTAAATCCTGCGTACCTGCTGGGCATCAAACAGAACCTGCGCTGGCGCACCTTCGGCCTCTGGCCGTCTAAAATTTAGGGTTTAGGGTGTGTCGACCAAACTGTTGCGGTAAAAAGAATGTAGGACGGACGTCAGAGTTTTTTTGCGTAAGAGAGTTCGTCACGTCCGTGGACCTCGATATAGATCCCACCACAACCCACCCGGAGCATTTGTCCTTAGCTTAAGTCCTTAAGCGTCCAACACGAAGGAAATACCCATGCAGCTTCAGGGAGGCGGACAGTCTTTCCACCGTTACGGCGGCGATGACAACTCTAAGAAAAGAAAGGAGGAAACCTCGAGATATGCACCTGCCCTGCATTAAGAAGCACATTTTATGACCAGAATGTGGTACACCAAAATCAGCACCAGTTTTCCAATCGCCGAAGGTCAAGGCAAAGTCTAAAGCAGCCACACGAAAAGAAAGGCCGTGTTTTGCTGCAGAATGTGGCTTCGGCCGCTTTGGGCACCCATAGGCACCGCATGGTTTAGAGCAGGCACACGAAAAGAACGGCCCTGTTTTGCTGCAGAATGTGGCCCCGACCTGCTTGGGCACACACGAGCACTCGAGGGTCCATTTTCTGATCCGAGCTCCGAGGGACGGAGTTTAGGGATAGGGAAGGCGGCTAAGAGCAGCCACACGAAAAGAATGGCCCTGTTTTGCTGCAGAATGTGGCCCCGACCCGCTTGGGCACACACGAGCACTCGAGGGTCCATTTTTTGATCCGAGCTCCGAGGGACGGAGTTTAGGGATTGGGAAGGCGGCTAAGAGCAGCCACACGAAAAGAACGGCCCTGTTTTGCTGCAGAATGTGGCCCCGACCGGCTTGGGCACACACGAGCACTCGAGGGTCCATTTTTTGATCCGAGCTCCGAGGGACGGAGTTTAGGGATGGGGAAGGCGGCTAAGAGCAGCCACACGAAAAGAAAGGAGGGCACCTCGAGATTCGCAGCCGGCGTAGTCTAAAAGGCACATTTTATGAACAGAATTTGTCACTTGAAAATCACCAGCAATTTTCCAAATTTTCCGAGGCAGGAATGTGGAAAATCTGGGATTTAAGAGCTAGTTGTCCTTTTCCGAAAAGGACAAGCGCGACTAAATGTAGAAATTCTCGATTTTAGAGCTGGCACACGAAAGGAACGGCTCTGTTTTGCTGCAGAATGTGGCTTTGGCCGCTTTGGGCACCCATAGGCACCGGATGGTTTAGAGCAGGCACACGAAAAGAACGGCCCTGTTTTGCTGCAGAATGTGGCCCCGACCTGCTTGGGCACACACGAGCACTCGAGGGTCCATTTTTTGATCCGAGCTCCGAGGGACGGAGTTTAGGGATGGGGAAGGGGGCTAAGAGCAGCCACACGAAAAGAAAGGGGGGCACCTCGAGATTCGCAGCCGGCGTAGTCTAAAAGGCACATTTTATGAACAGAATTTGTCACTTGAAAAGCACCAGCAATTTTCCAGAATTCTGGAGGCAGGAATGTAGATAATCTGGGATTTAAGAGCTGGTTGTCCTTTTCCGAAGAGGACAAGCGCGACTAAATGAAGAAAATCTTGATTTTAGAGCTGGTTGTCCTTTACCGAAAAGGACAAGCGCGACTTAAATTTAGAAAACCGGTTTAGGGATGAGGTAGGTGGCTAAGAGCGGCCGCATGAAAAGAACGGCCCTGTTTTGCTGCAGAATGAGGGCTTGATTGCCTTGGGCACACCTGACCCCAGATGGTTTAGAGCAGGCGCACGAAAAGATCGGCCCTGTTTTGCTGCAGAATGTGGCCCCGACCTGCTTGGGCACACACGAGCACTCGAGGGTCCATTTTTTGATCCGAGCTCCGAGGGACGGAGTTTAGGGATGGGGAAGGCGGCTAAGAGCAGCCACACGAAAAGAAAGGGGGGCACCTCGAGATTCGCAGCCGGCGTAGTCTAAAAGGCACATTTTATGGACAGAATTTGTCACTTCAAAATCACCAGCAATTTTCCAGAATTCTGGAGGCAGAATGTGGAAAATCTAAAATTTAGAGCTGGTTGTCCTTTTCCGAAGAGGACAAGCGCGACTAAATGAAGAAAATCTTGATTTTAGAGCTGGTTGTCCTTTACCGAAAAGGACAAGCGCGACTTAAATTTAGAAAACCGGTTTAGGGATGAGGTAGGTGGCTAAGAGCAGCCGCATGAAAAGAACGGCCCTGTTTTGCTGCAGAATGTGGGCTTGACTGCCTTGGGCACACCTGGACACCGGATGGTTTAGAGCAGGCACACGAAAAGAACGGCCCTGTTTTGCTGCAGAATGTGGCCCCGACCAGCTTGGGCACACACGAGCACTCGAGGGATCCGATGGTTAGAAACACCGGTTTAGGGTATTTATATCTCTTATATTACGGAATACTTGCAATCAGTTATGAGCTTACTAGTAAATGGTAGTAATTATGTCTATAATTACCATTTACCTCGTATAGACTAGAATGTCTTTCGTTTCCTTCCCGAACACGGTGTAGTACGCTCCTGTACGTAATAAGGCTTAAGCTGAGCATTCAGGCTTAAGCTTTTGAGTTTAGGGTTTAGGGTTTAGGGTTTAGGGTTTAGGGTTTAGGGTTTAGGGTTTAGGGTTCAGCAGCTCTGACTTTGAAGATTTAAGGGCAAGCTATTTCTAGTCAAGCTATCTTCAAGAATAAACCCCACCCGCCCAGAGAATCCCCTCACATTAGAATTATAGTTTTATTTCTTTTGGCTTGAATTATTAAATACTAACTTACATACGACTCACGACTCAAAGAATCTATCATATTTGCAACCGTCGTCGATTCGCAAGTAGACCGTAAGTTACCGTTAAAATGTTGAAAGTGTAAGAAGAAAGCACTACCCACAGCAGCTGAGGCTGCGTTCACGCCATCGCTTTACAGTAGCAACTGCAGCTATCAAGCTTCTTTGCGATGACCGTTCAAGGCAGCGCATTGAGCAACTGATCAAGAACGACTCAAAACCTTGGGCGTGGCACACTAACAAGCACACCTTCGTGTGCAACTAGCATCCTTGGTTTTGCCTTGTCAGATGGAAACCAGCGTGGTCAACTAGCATCCTTCTTTTTGCCTTGTCAGATGGAAACAGGTCAACTAGCATCCTTGTTTTAGCCTTGTCAGATGGAAACCAGCATGGTCAACTAGCATCCTTTTTTGCCTTGGCACATGGAAACCAGCGTGTGCAACTAGCATCCTTCTTTTTGCCTTGCAAAATGGAAACCAGCGTGGTCAACTAGCATCCTTGTTTTTGCCTTGCAAAATGGAAACCAGCATGGTCAACAGCATCCTTCTTTTTGCCTTGTCAGATGGAAACCGTAGGCCGCTAAACACTGGGGGCCCTGGCCCTAAACCCCAGGCCCCTAAACACTGAGCCTTAAACCCGAGGCTGCTAAACACTGGAAGCCGGAGGGGAGGAGAGGAGAGGGGAGGGCAGGGGAGGGGAGGGGAGGGGAGGGGAGGGGAGGGGAGGGGGGGGAGGGGGGGGAGGGGAGGGGAGGGGAGGCGAGGAGGGGAGGGGAGGGGAGGCGAGGGTAGGGGAGGGGAAAGGAAGGGAGGGGGCAGGGGAGGGGAGGGGAGGGGAGGGGAGGGAGGGGAGGGGAGGCCGCTAAACACTGGAGGCCCTGGCCCTAAACCCACGCCCCTAAACACTGGAGCCCAAAACCCTAGGCCGCTAAACACTAGGGGCCCTGGCCCTAAACCCGAGGCCCCTAAACACTGGGGCCCTAAACCGTAGGCCGCTAAACACTGGGGCCCTGGCTCTAAACCCGAGGCCCCTAAACACTGGGGCCCTAAACCCTAGGCGCTAAACACTGGAGCCCTAAACCCGAGGCCGCTAAACACTGGAGAAACGTCAAGAGCCACGAGTTTTGATCAAGAGCCACGAGTTTTGATTAAGAGCCACGAGTTTTGATCAAGAGCCACGAGTTTTGATCAAGAGCCACGAGTTTTGATCAAGAGCCACGAGTTTTGATCAAGAGCCACGAGTTTTGATCAAGAGCCACGAGTTTTGATCAAGAGCCACGAGTTTTGATCAAGAGCCACGAGGTTTGATCAAGAGCCACGAGTTTTGATCAAGAGCCACGAGTTTTGATCAAGAGCCACGAGTTTTGATCAAGAGCCACGAAGTCATTAGGGTTTAAATTACTATAGGTAGAGAGGTTTAGGGTTTAGGGTTTAGGGTTTAGGGTTCGCCAGCGCAGTTTTTTGAGACTGCGCAGAAAGGCGCCCTGAGCATCTCACGCGAAGCCAGCAGCTGCATCCCTTTCTTTTAAGAGGGGCGTCGCTTAAGCCTTAAAACTCGTTGTTTGCTCCGCGATTGCTCTCTGTTGGTGCGGGCTAGACTAAATTTAGTCTTTCTTATTGTTATGGGTTTGCTGGGGTTTGGTAAAAAAGCCCGTTTCTGACAATCGTGTTTCTCGGCACTTTTTCGGGTTGGGGATCGAAACCTTTGAACTTTTTCTGGCGCGGCCGGGTCCCCCCTCGCGAAGTTTCAGGGGTGCGAGGTGGGTTGGGGCTCGGAGGCGGAGGGGTCCGAGTGCGAGCATCTCACCCGAAGGCTTTCTCTGCCTTAAGGGGGTCCATGTGGACTGCGCTCACAGGCGCCCCGAGCATCTCCCACGAACGCTTGCTCTGCTTTAGGGGGGCTGGTCCTTAGGTCCTAAAGTTTTGCGTGTGCCCTGCGATTGTGCTCTGTTTGTTCGGGTTAAGTTAGGTTTAGAGCCCTGTGAGTGTAAAAGGATTGCCGGGTCTTGGTGGTTCTTGTGGTTTCACTGCTTTAAGGGGGCCGTTGCTTAAGTCTTAAAAGTTGTCGTCTGCTCCGCGATTGCTCTCTGTTGGTTCGGGCTAGACTAGATTGAGGCTTTCTTATTGTTGAGGGATTGCCGGGGTTTGGGGGTGCTTGTGGTTTCACTGCTTTTAGTGGGCCGTTGCATAAGCCTTCAAGCTCGTCGTCTGCCCCGTTGTCTGCTCCGCGATTGCTCTCTGTTGGTTCGGGCTAGACTAGATTGAGGCTTTCTTATTGTTGAGGGAGTGCTGGGCTTTGGGGGCGCTTGTGGTTTTACTGCTTTGAGGGGGCCGTTCCTTATGCCTTCGAACTCGTCGTCGGCCCTACGAGTGCTCCCTGTTTGCTCGGGCTGCTCTTGGTTGAAGCTTTAGTAGTGTTTAGGGATTGCCGCGGTTTTGGTGTCTTTGTTGTTTGAAAGAAGGTCAAGGTTCTCGGGGGCGTTTCTGCCTAGGCTCGGGAGATTTTTCTTTCGTGGGAGGGTCCCCCCTTGTGTTCCTGAGGGGTCTAGATTGTCGGAAGATGGCAATCCTGGTTGGTGGGGGGGGGGTCACATTGCCAACAGGTGGCAATCACACCTGCGTTTTTGGTGCTTAGCTGCCACTTGCCAGGCCTGATGGATTGCCGGCAGGTGGCAATCTTAGGGGGTCTAGATTGTCAGAAGGCGGCAATCGTAGGGGGGGGGGGGTATAGATTGCCAACAGGTGGCAATCACATGAGATCTAGATTGTCAGCAGGTGGCAATCTTAAGGGGGGGGGGTCACATTGCCAACAGGTGGCAATCACACCTGCGTTTTTGGTGCTTAGCTGCCACTTGCCAGGCCTGATGGATTGCCGGCAGGTGGCAATCTTAGGGGGTCTAGATTGTCAGAAGGTGGCAATCGTAGGGGGGGGGGTATAGATTGCCAACAGGTGGCAATCACATGAGATCTAGATTGTCAGCAGGTGGCAATCTTAAGGGGGGGGGGGGTTATAGATTGCCAACGGGTGGCAATCACCGGCGATCTAGATTGTCAGCAGGTGGCAATCTTAGGGGGTCTAGATTGTCGGAAGGCGGCAATCGTAGCGGGGTACAGATTGCCAACAGGTGGCAATCACAGGGGATCTAGATTGTCAGCAGGTGGCAATCTTAGGGGGTACAGATTGCCAACAGGTGGCAATCTTGAGGGGGGTACAGATTGCCAGCAGGTGGCAATCGTGGTGGGGGTTGGTGGAAAGGGGGCGGTGGCGGGGCGAAGCCGTGCAAAGGGGGAAGTGACTCCAGGGGGAATCGAACCACCCATCTCTCCGGGATTCCCGCACAGAGATTCGACCGGAGCGCCTTGGCCGTTAGGCCATGGAGTCCTTGATGCAGCTGGTCCGGTGTCAGTTGTCGTTTGACTCGCTGACTTCGGCTCCCCTGGGATGGCCACCATCAGCGAGGCTTGTGGTTTTGTTCAGGGTGTGGCTTCGGAGGTTGGAAGGCATGGGGCTGTGAGGCAGCAAGGTTTGGAGTGCAGGTGCGCAGGGTTCTCTGTGGGGTTGCTGGGTTTCCTTCAGGGCTTTAGGTCCCGAGCCCTTTGGGTACCCTAGGCTGCCTTGCGTCCGGGATCCCCGGCCCTCCTCCCCGGCGCCCAGGTCTGGACCTCGTCGCTTCGCTTCGACTCGCCGGACCCTCCCCTGCCAGGTTTCAGGGAGTTCCGAGGTGGTTTGGGTTTTCGTAGGCTGCAAGGTCGGAGTGCGCGAGGCTTGTGGTTTTGTTCAGGGTGTGGCTTCGGAGGTTGGAAGGCATGGGGCTGTGAGGCAGCAAGGTTTGGAGTGCAGGTGCGCAGGGTTTTCTGTGGGGTTGCTGGGTTTCCTTCAGGGCTTTAGGTCCCGAGCCCTTTGGGTACCCTAGGCTGCCTTGCGTCCGGGATCCCCGGCCCTCCTCCCCGGCGCCCAGGTCTGGACCTCGTCGCTTCGCTTCGACTCGCCGGACCCTCCCCTGCCAGGTTTCAGGGAGTTCCGAGGTGGTTTGGGTTTTCGTAGGCTGCAAGGTCGGAGTGCGCGAGGCTCGTGGTTTTGTTCAGGGTGTGGCTTCGGAGGTTGGAAGGCATGGGGCTGTGAGGCAGCAAGGTTTGGAGTGCAGGTGCGCAGGGTTCTCTGTGGGGTTGCTGGGTTTCCTCCAGGGCTTTAGGTCCCGAGCCCTTTGGGTACCCTAGGCTGCCTTGCGTCCGGGATCCCCGGCCCCCCTCCCCGCCGCCCAGGTCCAGCCACTGGCGTGATGCCACCGATGCGTCTTCGCGCGGCGGGCAAAAAGAGTGAGGGGTCAGGGGGGCCGAGCGGGAGCACCACTCGCGAGTCCCGGTCCCCCCTGGCCCCGCCTTGCGCATCGGAATGGCGAGGGGCAAAGCCGAGAACCCCAGCAACAGGCAAGCTGGGGGGAGGGCCGAGCGGGAGCACCACTCGCGAGTCCCGGTCCCTCCTCCCCGGCACAACGCGTGGAGATGGCGAGGGGCTAAGCCCAGAACCCCATACCCAGCGACGCGACGACGCATTATGATCTAGCTCGCTCGGGCCGAACCGCAATTATAGGTTTCCGTGCCTCAGCTATGTTTCACTATCGTAGAGTGTTTTTTTAATGTAAACGGTCAGGTTATGGGGAAGTGATGTCTCAAGACGGTTGTCTCTCACGGTTTCGGCCAAAATGTGGATCGGGTGTTGTTCGGCTTATGTCTGTGCTTCGTGTAGGGAGACTGTTGGACCAGTTTTGGTGTTGGAGTGCTCGTTCGTAGGCCCAAAGAGTGTTGAAAGGGTCTGTCAAGAATGACCGCTTGCGGTATGATGGTACATGCGGCGTTGGCTCTTGGCTCCTGGTCGGCTCCTCAGCCCTGGGAGGATAGTCACAACGGCAGCTCCCAGGAGTGCAATAGCTTGTGCTTTGCCCCTTTGGTGTGTCAGCGGGCGGCCAGCATAAAGGGCTCAGATCGTCAGCAGGTGGTAACCGTAAGCTGTTTGTTTTCTGGGGATTGTCGCGAGGTGGCAATCGCGAGGGTCGTGCTGGTTGGGCCGGGGTTTGGGGGTGCTTGTGGTTTCACTGCTTTTAGTGGGCCGTTGCATAAGCCTTCAAGCTCGTCGTCTGCCAAGTTGTCTGCTCCGCGCTTGCTCTCTGTTGGTTCGGGCTAGACTAGATTGAGGCCTTTTATTGTTGAGGGATTGCTGGGGTTTGGTGCCCGGGTTTGCTGGGTTTCCTTCAGGGCTTTAGGTCCCGAGCCCTTTGGGTACCCTAGGCTGCCTTGCGTCCGGGATCCCCGGCCCCCTTCCCGGCGCCCAGGTCTGGACCTCGTCGCTTCGCTTCGACTCGCCGGACCCTTCCCTGCCAGGTTTCAGGGAGTTCCGAGGTGGTTTGGGTTTTCGTAGGCTGCAAGGTCGGAGTGCGCGAGGCTTGTGGTTTTGTTCAGGGTGTGGCTTCGGAGGTTGGAAGGCATGGGGCTGTGAGGCAGCAAGGTTTGGAGTGCAGGTGCGCAGGGTTCTCTGTGGGGTTGCTGGGTTTCCTTCAGGGCTTTAGGTCCCGAGCCCTTTGGGTACCCTAGGCTGCCTTGCGTCCGGGATCCCCGGCCCTCCTCCCCGGCGCCCAGGTCTGGACCTCGTCGCTTCGCTTCGACTCGCCGGACCCTCCCCTGCCAGGTTTCAGGGAGTTCCGAGGTGGTTTGGGTTTTCGTAGGCTGCAAGGTCGGAGTGCGCGAGGCTTGTGGTTTTGTTCAGGGTGTGGCTTCGGAGGTTGGAAGGCATGGGGCTGTGAGGCAGCAAGGTTTGGAGTGCAGGTGCGCAGGGTTTCTGTGGGGTTGCTGGGTTTCCTTCAGGGCTTTAGGTCCCGAGCCCTTTGGGTACCCTAGGCTGCCTTGCGTCCGGGATCCCCGGCCCCCCTCCCCGGCGCCCAGGTCTGGACCTCGTCGCTTCGCTTCGACTCGCCGGACCCTCCCCTGCCAGGTTTCAGGGAGTTCCGAGGTGGTTTGGGTTTTCGTAGGCTGCAAGGTCGGAGTGCGCGAGGCTCGTGGTTTTGTTCAGGGTGTGGCTTCGGAGGTTGGAAGGCATGGGGCTGTGAGGCAGCAAGGTTTGGAGTGCAGGTGCGCAGGGTTCTCTGTGGGGTTGCTGGGTTTCCTCCAGGGCTTTAGGTCCCGAGCCCTTTGGGTACCCTAGGCTGCCTTGCGTCCGGGATCCCCGGCCCCCCTCCCCGCCGCCCAGGTCCAGCCACTGGCGTGATGCCACCGATGCGTCTTCGCGCGGCGGGCAAAAAGAGTGAGGGGTCAGGGGGGCCGAGCGGGAGCACCACTCGCGAGTCCCGGTCCCCCCTGGCCCCGCCTTGCGCATCGGAATGGCGAGGGGCAAAGCCGAGAACCCCAGCAACAGGCAAGCTGGGGGGAGGGCCGAGCGGGAGCACCACTCGCGAGTCCCGGTCCCTCCTCCCCGGCACAACGCGTGGAGATGGCGAGGGGCTAAGCCCAGAACCCCATACCCAGCGACGCGACGACGCATTATGATCTAGCTCGCTCGGGCCGAACCGCAATTATAGGTTTCCGTGCCTCAGCTATGTTTCACTATCGTAGAGTGTTTTTTTAATGTAAACGGTCAGGTTATGGGGAAGTGATGTCTCAAGACGGTTGTCTCTCACGGTTTCGGCCAAAATGTGGACCGGGTGTTGTTCGGCTTATGTGTGTGCTTCGTGTAGGGAGACTGTTGGACCAGTTTTGGTGTTGGAGTGCTCGTTCGTAGGCCCAAAGAGTGTTGAAAGGGTCTGTCAAGAATGACCGCTTGCGGTATGATGGTACATGCGGCGAGTTGGCTCTTGGCTCCTGGTCGGCTCCTCAGCCCTGGGAGGATAGTCACAACGGCAGCTCCCAGGCTCTGCAATAGCTTGTGCTTTGCCCCTTTGGTGTGTCAGCGGGCGGCCAGCATAAAGGGCTCAGATCGTCAGCAGGTGGCAACCGTAAGCTGTTTGTTTTCTGGGGATTGTCGCGAGGTGGCAATCGCGAGGGTCGTGCTGGTTGGGCAGGGAGCGCATCGTTTCGCAACGTTGGGTCCGCGGTTCGATTCCGGCCCCCGCCGGGCAAGGACCCCGACGGCAAGCCCGGAGCGGCTGTGCGAAGCAACGGCCGTCTCATTGCATTGCTTGGTCTGTTTTTTTTTTTGATATGGGTTCTGGGATTTTGCACTAGAGCTTTACCCCTTCTTCGGGGTCTTTTTGCCCCTTGGATTGTCGGCAGGCTCGCTCGGATTGGCGGCCGGCGGCAATTGTCAGGGGTCCGGATTGTCGGTCGGTGGCAATCGTGAAGGGTCCGGTGAGGGAGGCGTTGGATGGCTGTCACGGTCCCATCCTGGTCTGTGTGCCTCTGGATTGTCGGTTGTTGGCGTCGTGAGGGGGGTTAGATTGTCACTCGGATGCGCTGGGCTTGGTTCTGTGTGGCCAGTGCAGTACTCGGGTGCTCTTCCTTGTGCATGGCCAGGGCAGTACTCGGATGCTCTGGGCGTCATCCTGTGTGGCCAGTGCAGTACTCGGATGCCTTGGGCTTGGTTCTGCGTGGCCAGTGCAGTATTCGGATGCTCTTCGTTGTGTATGGCCACGGCAGCACTCGGATGCTCTGGGCTTCATTCTGTGTGGCCAGTGCAGTACTCGGATGCTCTGGGCTTGGTTCTGTGTGGCCATCGCAGTACTCGGATGCTCTGGGCTTCGTTTTGTGTGGCCAGTGCAGTACTCGGATGTTCTGGGCTTCATTCTGTGTGGCCAGTGCAGTACTCGGATGCTCTGGGCTTCGTTCTGTGTGGCCGGCGCAGTATTCGGATGCTCTGGGGCTGGTTCTGTGTGGCCAGTGCAGTACTCGGATGCTCTGGGCATCATTCTGTGTGGCCAGTGCCGTACGCGGATGCTCTGGGCTCGGTTCTGTGGGGCCAGTGCAGTACTCGGATGCTCTGGGCTTGGTTCTGTGTGGCCATCGCAGTACTCGGATGCTCTGGGCTTCGTTCTGTGTGGCCAGTGCAGTACTCGGATGCTCTGGGCTCGGTTCTGTGGGGCCAGTGCAGTACTCGGATGCTCTGGGCTTGGTTCTGTGTGGCCAGTGCAGTAGTCGGATGTGCATGTCCAGGGCAGTTCTCGGATGCTCTGGGCTTCATTTTGTGTGGCCAGTGCAGTACTCGGATGCTCTGGGCTTCATTCTGTGTGGTCATCGCAATACTCGGATGCTCTGGGCTTCATTCTCTATGGCCAGTGCAGTACTCGGATGCTCTGGGCTTGGTTCTGCGCGGCCAGTGCAGTATTCGGATGCTCTGGGCTTCATTCTGTGTGGCCAGCGCAGTACTCGGATGTTCTGGGCTTCATTCTGTGTGGCCAGTGCAGTCTTCGGATGCTTTGGGCTTCATTCTGTGTGTCCAGTGCAGTACTCGGATGCTCTGGGCTGTACTCGGATGCTCTTCGTTGTGCATGGCCGGTGCAGTACTCGAGTGCCCTGGGCTTCATTCTGTGTGGCCATCGCAATACTCGGATGCTCTGGGCTTCATTCTGTATGGCCAGTGCAGTACTCGGATGCTCTGGGCTTGGTTCTGCGCGGCCAGTGCAGTATTCGGATGCTCTGGGCTTCATTTTCTGTGTGGCCAGCGCAGTACTCGGATGTCCTGGGCTTCATTCTGTGTGGCCAGTGCAGTACTCGGAGGGTCTTCCCCAGCCCACAGAGCGCGCCTTGCTGCTCTCTCAGAGGCTTTCAGAGACTCACTAAGCTGCTCCAAGAGGGGTCTTGGCAGTGGGCTACAGCCCTCTCAGAGCCTTTCAGAGGGTCTTCCCCAGCCCTAAGCAGATGCTGGAAACGGCAAAGAAGCAGGTCAAACGATTCCTGGCACGGGAGAAGGCTTTGGGCGACGAGAGCAAGGTGGTGAAAGCCTTTCATTTGGACTCTGGAGAGCTCTCTCAGAGGCTCTAAGAGCTTTTCTCAGAGGGTCTAAGAAGGGAGAGCAAGGTGGTGAAGGCCTTTCATTTGGTCTCTGGAGAGCTCTCGCTGAGGCTCTAAGAGCCTCTCTCAGAGGCTCTAAGAAGGGTTCCCAGCCCACAGAGCATCTTGTCTGCTCTCTCAGAGGCTCTAAGAGGGGTCTTGGCAGTGCTCGGAGCCTCTAAGAAGGTCTTCCCCAGCCCACAGAGGAGCTTTTGCTGCTTTCTCAGAGGCTTTAAGAGCCTCTCTCAGAGGCTTTAAGAGGGGTCTTGGCACTGGGCTACAGCCCTCTCAGAGCCTCCAAGAGGGTCTTCCCCAGCCCACAGAGGAGCTTTTGCTTCTTTCTCAGAGGCTCTGAAGGGTGCTGGTGAGATTTTCCCCAGCCCACAGAGGCTCTTTGTCTGCTCTCTCAGAGGTTTAAGAGTGGGCTACAGCCCTCTAAGAGCCTGCAAGAGGGTCTTTCGTGCGGCCAGTGCAGTACTCGGATGCTCTTCGTTGTGCATGGCCATGGCAGTACTCGGATTCCCTGGGCTTGGTTCTGTGTGGCCAGTGCAGTACTCGGCTGCTCTGGGCTTGGTTCTGTGTGGCCAGTGCAGTACTGGGATGCTCTCGGCTCCATTCTGTGTGGCCAGTGCCGTTCTCGGATGCTCTGGGCTTCATTCTGTGTGGCCAGTGCAGTACTCGGATGCTCTTGGCTTGGTTCTGTGTGGCCAGTGCAGTACTTGGATGCTCTTCGTTGTGCATGGTCAGGGCAATACTCGGATGCTCTGGGCTGCATCCTGTGGGGCCAGTGCAGTACTCGGATGCTCTGGGCTTCGTTCTGTGTGGCCAGTGCGGTACTCGGATCCCTCTCTGGGCCGCTTTGCCCAAGGGCACCACAGCCCTCTCTGGGCCTCAGGGCACCACAGCCCTTTCTGGGCTTCCTTCCCAAGCAGCCCTCTCTGGGCTTCTTTACCCAAGGGCACCACAGCCCTTGAGGGCTGTGGTGCCCTTGAGTAAGGAAGACCAGAGAAGGCTGTGGTGCCCTTGGGCCCAGAGAAGGCTGTGGTGCTCTTGGATAAGGAAGCCCAGAGAGGGCTGTGGTGCCCTTGGACCCAGAGAGGGCTGTGGTGCTCTTGGGTAAGGAAGCCCGGAGAGGGCTGTGGTGCCCTTGGGCCCAAAGAGGGCTGTGGTGCCCTTGGGTAAGGAAGCCCAGAGAGGGCTGCTTGGGTAAGGAAGCCCAGAGTGAAGGCCGTGGTGCCTTAGGCCCAGAGAGGAATGTAGTGCCCTTGGGTAAGAAGCCCAGAGATGGCTGTGGTGCCCTTGGGCCCAGAGAGGGCTGTGGTGCCCTTGCGTAAGCAAGAGAGGGCCGTTGGGCCCAGAGAGGGTTGTGGTGCCCTTGGGTGAGGAAGCCCAGAGAGGGCTGTGGTGCCCTTGGGCCCAGAAAGGATTGTGGTGCGTTGGGTAAAGAAGCCCAGAGAGGAGGGCTGCTTGGGTAAGGAAGCCCAGAGAGGGCTGTGGTGCCCTTGAGCCAAGAGAGGGCTGTGGTGCCCTTGGGTAGAGAAGGCTGTGTGCCCTTGGGCCCAGAGGGTGTGGTGCCCTTGGAAGACCAGAGAGGGCCGAGGGGGCTGTGGTGCTCTTGGGTAAGGAAGCCCAGAGAGGGCTGTGGTGCCCTTGGACCCAGAAAGGGCTGTGGTGCTCTTGGGTAAGGAAGCCCGGAGAGGGCTGTGGTGCCCTTGGGCCCAAAGAGGGCTGTGTTGGGTAAGAAGCCCAGAGAGGGCTGTGGTGCCCTTGGGCCCAGAGAGGGCAGTGGTGCCCTTGGGTAAGGAAACCCAGGCAAAACTGCAGTGCCCTTGGGTAGGGAGAGGGCTGTGGTGGTCTTGGGTAAGGAAGCTCTCTGAGGAAGCCCAGAAATGGCTGTGGTGCCCTTGGGCCCAGAGAGGGCTGTGGTGCCCTTGGGTAATGGGTAAGGAAGAAGCCTAGAGAGGGCTGTGGTGCCCTTGGGTAAGTGCACCCCGAGAGAACGCACTCATAGACCTGGCTGGCTAGGAGCCCCGAAGCACCTCCCAAGGCCAAAGGGCCCTCAACACGCAAGGGCGCGAGATTAGGTCTTCTCGTGGGTGCAAGTGAAGCCAGAAATAGAGTGAAAGGCTTCTCCTGTGTGGTCTTGGGTAAGGAAGCCCAGAGAGGGCTGTGGTGCCCTTGGGCCCAGAGAGGGCTGTGGTGCCCTTGCGTAAGCAAGAGAGGGCCGTGGTGCCCTTGGGCCCAGAGAGGGTTGTGGTGCCCTTGGGTGAGGAAGCCCAGAGAGGGCTGTGGTGCCCTTGGGCCCAGAAAGGATTGCAGTGCCCTTGGGTAAAGAAGCCCAGAGAGGGCTGCTTGGGTAAGGAAGCCCAGAGAGGGCTGTGGTGCCCTTGAGCCAAGAGAGGGCTGTGGTGCCCCTTGGGTAGAAAGCCCAGAGAAGGCTGTGGTGCCCTTGGGCCCAGAGAGGGCTGTGGTGCCCTTGAGTAAGGAAGACCAGAGAGGGCTGTGGTGCCCTTGGGCCCAGAGAGGGCTGTGGTGCTCTTGGGTAAGGAAGCCCAGAGGAGGGCTGTGGTGCTCTTGGGTAAGGAAGGCCGGAGAGGGCTGTGGTGCCCTTGGGCCCAAAGAAGGCTGTGGTGCCCTTGGGTAAGGAAGCCCAGAGAGGGCTGCTTGGGTAAGGAAGCCCAAAGTGAAGGCCTTTTTGCCCTTAGGCCCAGAGAGATAGGTAGTGCCCTTCTTACCCAGAGAGGGCTGTGGTGCCCTTGGGCCCAGAAAGGGCTGTGGTGCCCTTGGGTAAAGAAGCCCAGAGAGGGCTGCTTGGGAAGGAAGCCCAGAAAGGGCTGTGGTGCCCTGAGGCCCAGAGAGGACTGTGGTGCCCTTGGGCCAAAGAGGGCCAGGGCTGCCCATGCATAAGGAAGCCCAGAAAAAGCTGGGTTGCCCTTGGACCCAGAGAGGGCTGTGGTGCCCTTGGGTAAGGAAACCCAGGCAAAACTGCAGTGCCCTTGAGTAAGGAAGCTCTCTGGAGAGGGCTGTGGTGCCCTTGGGTGAGGAAGCCCAGAAATGGCTGTGGTGCCCTCGGGCCCAGAGAGGGCTGTGGTGCCCTTGGGTAATGGGTAAGGAAGAAGCCCAGAGAGGGCTGTGGTGCCCTTGGGTAAGTGCCCCCCGAGAGAACGCACTCATAGACCTGGCTGGCTAGGAGCCCCGAAGCACCTCCCAAAGCCAAAGGGCCCTCAACACGCAAGGGCGCGAGATTAGGTCTTCCCGTGGGTGCAAGTGAAGCCGCCCTTGGGCCCAGAGAGGGCTGTGGTGCCCTTGGGTACGGAAGCCCAGAGAGGGCTGTGGTGCCCTTGAGTAAGGAAGCCCAGAGAGGGCTGTGGTGCCCTTGGACCCAGAGAGGGCTGTGGTGCCCTTAGGTAAGGAAGCCCACCGCTTGGGTAAGAAAGCCCAGAGGAAGCTATGGTGGCCTTGGGCCCAGAGAGGGCTGTGGTGCCCTTGGGTAAGCAAGAGAGGGCCATGGTGCCCTTGGGAAAAGAGAGGGGTGTGGTGCCCTTGGGTGAGGAAGCCCAGAGAGGGCTGTGGTGCCCTTGGGCACAGAAAGGATTGTGGTGCCGTTGGGTAAAGAAGCCCAGAGAGGGCTGCTTGGGTAAGGAAGCCCAGAGAGGGCTGTGGTGCCCTTGAGCCAAGAGAGGGCTGTGGTGCCCTTGGGTAGAAAGCCCAGAGAAGGCTGTGGTGCCCTTGGGCCCAGATCTGGGCCTAAGGCCACCACAGCTTTCTCTGGGCTTTCTTACCCAAGCGGCCCTCTCTGGGTTTCCTTTCCTAAGGGCACCACAGCCCTCTCTGGGTCCAAGGGCACCACAGCCCGCTCTGGGCTTCCTTCCTGAAGGGCACCACAGCCCTCTCTGGGCTTCCGTACCCAAGGGCACCACAGCCCTCTCTGGGCCCAAGGGCACCACAGCCCTCTCTGGGCTGCCTTACCCAAGACCACACAGGAGAAGCCTTTCACTCTATTTCTGGCTTCACTTGCACCCACGAGAAGACCTAATCTCGCGCCCTTAAGCGAATGAATCTCATACATAAGCACGCATAAATATTCCAATATTCAACAAATATTATGTGGGAAATGATAATCGTAGTTATATGGAGAAGTCCTAAGGAAATCAAGATTTCGTCAATTACAATAGCTAATAGTAGGCTTCCTTAGCCAGGGCCACACCAGCCCTCTCTGGGCTTCCTTACCCAAGGGCCCCACAGCTAAGGGCACCACAGCCCTCTCTGGGCTTTTTTTCACAAAGTTGCATGCTTTGGGAGTCCTGTACCACCCCACCTTTCCTATCCCTCCAACCCTAAGATTTCAGGGCACCTTAACCCGTTCGTATGGTAGGAGTGCCGATCGAGAGCCCTGCGTGCACCCTTTATGCTCTGGGCTTCATTCTGTGTGGTCATCGCAATACTCGGATGCTCTGGGCTTCATTCTCTATGGCCAGTGCAGTACTCGGATGCTCTGGGCTTGGTTCTGCGCGGCCAGTGCAGTATTCGGATGCTCTGGGCTTCATTCTGTGTGGCCAGCGCGGTACTCGGATGTTCTGGGCTTCATTCTGTGTGGGCAGTGCAGTCTTCGGATGCTTTGGGCTTCATTCTGTGTGTCCAGTGCAGTACTCGGATGCTCTGGGCTGTACTCGGATGCTCTTCGTTGTGCATGGCCGGTGCAGTACTCGAGTGCCCTGGGCTCCATTCTGTGTGGCCGTCGCAATACTCGGATGCTCTGGGCTTCATTCTGTATGGCCAGTGCAGTACTCGGATGCTCTGGGCTTGGGTCTGCGCGGCCAGTGCAGTATTCGGATGCTCTGGGCTTCATTTTCTGTGTGGCCAGCGCAGTACTCGGATGTCCTGGGCTTCATTCTGTGTGGCCAGTGCAGTACTCGGAGGGTCTTCCCCAGCCCACAGAGCGCACCTTGCTGCTCTCTCAGAGGCTTTCAGAGACTCACTAAGCTGCTCCACGAGGGGTCTTGGCAGTGGGCTACAGCCCTCTCAGAGCCTTTCAGAGGGTCTTCCCCAGCCCTAAGCAGATGCTGGAAACGGCAAAGAAGCAGGTCAAACGATTCTTGGCACGGGAGAAGGCTTTGGGCGACAAGAGCAAGGTGGTGAAATCCTTTCATTTGGACCCTGGAGAGGTCTCTCAGAGGCTCTAAGAGCTTTTCTCAGAGGGTCTAAGAAGGGAGCGCAAGGTGGTGAAGGCCTTTCATTTGGTCTCTGGAGAGCTCTCGCTGAGGCTCTAAGAGCCTCTCTCAGAGGCTCTAAGAAGGTTCCCCAGCCCACAGAGCATCTTGTCTGCTCTCTCAGAGGCTCTAAGAGGGGTCTTGGCAGTGCTCGGAGCCACTAAGAAGGTCTTCCCCAGCCCACAGAGGAGCTTTTGCTGCTTTCTCAGAGGCTTTAAGAGCCTCTCTCAGAGGCTTTAAGAGGGGTCTTGGCACTGGGCTACAGCCCTCTCAGAGCCTCCAAGAGGGTGTTCCCCAGCCCACAGAGGAGCTTTTGCTTCTTTCTCAGAGGCTCTGAAGGGTGCTGGTGAGATTTTCCCCAGCCCACAGAGGCTCTTTGTCTGCTCTCGCAGAGGTTTAAGAGTGGGCTACAGCCCTCTAAGAGCCTGCAAGAGGGTCTTCCGTGTGGCCAGTGCAGTACTCGGATGCCTTGGGCTTGGTTCTGCGTGGCCAGTGCAGTATTCGGATGCTCTTCGTTGTGTATGGCCACGGCAGCACTCGGATGCTCTGGGCTTCATTCTGTGTGGCCAGTGCAGTAGTCGGATGCTCTGGGCTTGGTTCTGTGTGGCCATCGCAGTACTCGGATGCTTGGGCTTCGTTTTGTGTGGCCAGTGCAGTACTCGGATGTTCTGGGCTTCATTCTGTGTGGCCAGTGCAGTACTCGGATGCTCTGGGCTTCGTTCTGTGTGGCCGGCGCAGTATTCGGATGCTCTTGGGCTGGTTCTGTGTGGCCAGTGCAGTACTCGGATGCTCTGGGCATCATTCTGTGTGGCCAGTGCCGTACGCGGATGCTCTGGGCTCGTTTCTGTGGGGCCAGTGCAGTACTCGGATGCTCTGGGCTTGGTTCTGTGTGGCCATCGCAGTACTCGGATGCTCTGGGCTTCGTTCTGTGTGGCCAGTGCAGTACTCGGATGCTCTGGGCTCGGTTCTGTGGGGCCAGTGCAGTACTCGGATGCTCTGGGCTTGGTTCTGTGTGGCCAGTGCAGTAGTCGGATATGCATGTCCAGGGCAGTTCTCGGATGCTCTGGGCTTCATTTTGTGTGGCCAGTGCAGTACTCGGATGCTCTGGGCTTCATTCTGTGTGGTCATCGCAATACTCGGATGCTCTGGGCTTCATTCTCTATGGCCAGTGCAGTACTCGGATGCTCTGGGCTTGGTTCTGCGCGGCCAGTGCAGTATGCGGATGCTCTGGGCTTCATTCTGTGTGGCCAGCGCAGTACTCGGATGTTCTGGGCTTCATTCTGTGTGGCCAGTGCAGTCTTCGGATGCTTTGGGCTTCCTTCTGTGTGTCCAGTGCAGTACTCGGATGCTCTGGGCTGTACTCGGATGCTCTTCGTTGTGCATGGCCGGTGCAGTACTCGAGTGCCCTGGGCTTCATTCTGTGTGGCCATCGCAATACTCGGATGCTCTGGGCTTCATTCTGTATGGCCAGTGCAGTACTCGGATGCGCTGGGCTTGGTTCTGCGCGGCCAGTGCAGTATTCGGATGCTCTGGGCTTCATTTTCTGTGTGGCCAGCGCAGTACTCGGATGTCCTGGGCTTCATTCTGTGTGGCCAGTGCAGTACTCGGAGGGTCTTCCCCAGGCCACAGAGCGCGCCTTGCTGCTCTCTCAGAGGCTTTCAGAGACTCACTAAGCTGCGCCAAGAGGGGTCTTGGCAGCGGGCTACAGCCCTCTCAGAGCCTTTCAGAGGGTCTTCCCCAGCCCTAAGCAGATGCTGGAAACGGCAAAGAAGCAGGTCAAACGATTCCTGGCACGGGAGAGGGCTTTGGGCGACGAGAGCAAGGTGGTGAAAGCCTTTCATTTGGACTCTGGAGAGCTCTCTCAGAGGCTCTAAGAGCTTTTCTCAGAGGGTCTAAGAAGGGAGCGCAAGGTGGTGAAGGCCTTTCATTTGGTCTCTGGAGAGCTCTCGCTGAGGCTCTAAGAGCCTCTCTCAGAGGCTCTAAGAAGGGTTCCCAGCCCACAGAGCAGCTTGTCTGCTCTCTCAGAGGCTCTAAGAGGGGTCTTGGCAGTGCTCGGAGCCTCTAAGAAGGTCTTCCCCAGCCCACAGAGGAGCTTTTGCTGCTTTCTCAGAGGCTTTAAGAGCCTCTCTCAGAGGCTTTAAGAGGGGTCTTGGCACTGTGCTACAGCCCTCTCAGAGCCTCCAAGAGGGTCTTCCCCAGCCCACAGAGGAGCTTTTGCTTCTTTCTCAGAGGCTCTGAAGGGTGCTGGTGAGATTTTCCCCAGCCCACAGAGGCTCTTTGTCTGCTCTCTCAGAGGTTTAAGAATGGGCTACAGCCCTCTAAGAGCCTGCAAGAGGGTCTTTCGTGCGGCCAGTGCAGTACTCGGATGCTCTTCGTTGTGCATGGCCATGTCAGTACTCGGATTCCCTGGGCTTGGTTCTGTGTGGCCAGTGCAGTACTCGGCTGCTCTGGGCTTGGTTCTGTGTGGCCAGTGCAGTACTGGGATGCTCTCGGCTCCATTCTGTGTGGCCAGTGCCGTTCTCGGATGCTCTGGTCTTCATTCTGTGTGGCCAGTGCAGTACTCGGATGCTCTTGGCTTGGTTCTGTGTGGCCAGTGCAGTACTTGGATGCTCTTCGTTGTGCATGGTCAGGGCAATACTCGGATTCTCTGGGCTGCATCCTGTGGGGCCAGTGCAGTACTCGGATGCTCTGGGCTTCGTTCTGTGTGGCCAGTGCGGTACTCGGATCCCTCTCTGGGCCGCTTTGCCCAAGGGCACCACAGCCCTCTCTGGGCCTCAGGGCACCACAGCCCTTTCTGGGCTGCCTTCCCAAGCAGCGCTCTCTGGGCTTCTTTACCCAAGGGCACCACAGCCCTTTCTGGGCCCAAGGGCACCACAGCCATCTCTGGGCTTCTTACCCAAGGGCACTACATTCCTCTCTGGGCCTAAGGCACCACGGCCTTCACTCTGGGCTTCCTTACCCAAGCAGCCCTCTCTGGGCTTCCTTACCCAAGGGCACCACAGCCCTCTTTGGGCCCAAGGGCACCACAGCCCTCTCCGGGCTTCCTTACCCACGAGCACCACAGCCCTCTCTGGGTCCAAGGGCACCACAGCCCTCTCTGGGCTTCCTTACCCAAGAGCACCACATCCTTCTCTGGGCCCAAGGGCACCACAGCGTTGTCTGGTGTTCCTTACTCAAGGGCACCACAGCACTCTCTGGGCCCAAGGGCACCACAGCCTTCTCTGGGCTTTCTACCCAAGGGCACAACAGCCCTCTCTTGGCTCAAGGGCACCACAGCCCTCTCTGGGCTTCCTTACCCAAGCAGCCATCTCTGGGCTTCTTTACCCAAGGGCACCACAATCCTTTCTGGGCCCAAGGGCACCACAGCCCTCTCTGGGCTTCCTCACCCAAGGGCACCACAACCCTCTCTTTTCCCAAAAACACCACGGCCCTCTCTTGCTTACCCACGGGCACCACAGCCCTCTCTGGGCCCAAGGCCACCATAGCTTTCTCTGGGCTTTCTTACCCAAGCGGCCCTCTCTGGGCTTCCTTACCTAAGGGCACCACAGCCCTCTCTGGGTCCTAGGGCACCACAGCCCTCTCTGGGCTTCCTTACTGAAGGGCACCACAGCCCTCTCTGGGCTTCCGTACCCAAGGGCACCACAGCCCTCTCTGGGCCCAAGGGCACCACAGCCCTCTCTGGGCTTCCTTACCCAGGACCACACAGGAGAAGCCTTTCACTCTATTTCTGGCTTCACTTGCACCCACGGGAAGACCTAATCTCGCGCCCTTGCGTGTTGAGGGCCCTTTGGCTTTGGGAGGTGCTTCGGGGCTCCTAGCCAGCCAGGTCTATGAGTGCGTTCTCTCTGGGGGCACTTACCCAAGGGCACCACAGCCCTCTCTGGGCTTCTTCCTTACCCATTACCCAAGGGCACCACAGCCCTCTCTGGGC
>CAJNDT010000775.1:0-141372 GCA_905221615.1 Symbiodinium sp. CCMP2592
TGGCGCCTGGAGCTGCCCCTCAGCACTTGGGCCGCCACGTTTCAGGGCTTCGCCACCTCACTGCGTGAGCCTCTCCGAGCTGCCCCGTTTTCAGCCCATACGGTGACGACTCTGTCCGAGGCAGGTGGTGCAAGGCCATTTCGTGTTTCGAGACTTCAGGCGCCTTTCCGGCCATCCCACGACGCACACTGAACACCTCATTCAAGCTTAGCCCTGTATGCGCAGGTGGGATCCTGAAGATGTACATGGTTTTCTTGTTGTCTACAAGTCTGGACCTGGGTAGCTGCTTCCTCTGTAGCTGCAGTACAGTGGGTGAGCGTTGCAATGTGCAATCGAGCTGCAGAAACGAGGTTTCCCGGCTTACAGTTTTTCATGACTGGGATGTTCACCCTGTTTGTTTCGCAGAGCCCTGAGTTGCACGGCATGGGCGTCTGCTCCTTTCTAGCAAGCAGACGCGCTAAAAGCATGAAGGCTTCAGCTCTACATGTACACCAGTTCCTGGCCAGAGTGGAGCACTGCCGGGGAGCAGGCCCCTTTCTGGCTAAACCACTGCTGTTTCATGGCAGAGCGCTGCACAGGTGACAAGCCCGCTCCACTTGTCGAGCTCGTCCAGGGATGAGAGGGCGCGCTCTGCAGTCCCCAGTTGTGTTGCCGCTTGGATCTGCCCGGCTTCACTTCAAACTCTGAGGTTGACAGCCTCGATGAATCGAGCTTGCAAAGGAAACGAATTTGCAGGCTGGCTTCTGCTGCAGTGACCATATTTCTTCTAAGGATGTACTAAAAGCCGTCTTCGCAGGGGAAGCCGGTTGTGGCAATGGCTTCTTCTTCCTTCCTGCATGACCGCGGCTCAGAATTAAGCTCTCGGGATAGGCCTTCGGATCCGATCCCCGGCTGCATGAACCGTTGCTGCAATATCTGAGGTTTTGCATCGTCGTCGGTACCCACATACCGTTGATCCAGGCCATTGCGGAACCATGGTCAATCTGCTCGAGCTCTGAAGCTTCTACGATTCTACAGCTGTTTTCTGCTGGGTCTTGCGGGGTGCTGAAGTTGATGCAGACCGAATTCACCCTGCCCGACATCAAGTGGCTCCACGATGCAGAGGCCATTGAAAGGCCTGCCCATGCTCTGGTCGTATCACGCACTGTGTCTGGTGAGCTTGGATAGACAAGGCTCACAGTAACAGCACACACACAAAGTATGTCACACAGAAGAGATGGGCAATTCGTGCAGTGCTTGCAAGTCCTGTCGCACGGTGGTTCCAACCCTGCCATGGTTGCACTGCATGAATCGATCCATCTACCTTCCTGCCTACCTACCCACCCACCAACTTAGCGATCTATCTGTCTGTCTCTCTCGCTCTCTCTCTCTCTCTCTCTCTCTCTCTCTCTCTCTCTCTCTCCCCCGCTCTGTCTATCTACTTGTATCAGCCTACTCACCGTCTACGTATCTGCGTATGCTTCGTTACTTGCCTACAGTACTCATCTGCCTAGCCATGCATCCATCTGCTCATTGGTCTATCGGTCTTTCTGTTTGTCTAATCTTCTATCCTGTCTATCTGTCTGTTCATGTATCCATCTATATCCATGCATCCATCGTATGTGGTGTTGGCTGGACGGTACCCGATACCGCTGCAGATCTATTTTCCTGCTTCTGGAGGCGGTTGTTTTGATTTACATTTCAATTTTCGTTACCAAATCTAGATGTTGGGCATTCTCCCGTGAAAGCCCTATTGCCCAAGGCCTTGGTTCATGATCTTGTTTTCGGGACTCGCCACTCTGATTAAATTGGCTCTGCTTGTTTGAATCTTGTTTGAGCGGCTACAAGGCTCTCGATTGTGACAGCTATGTCGTGGTTAGGGTCTGCAACTCTGCTGTGTGGCACGGAGATCCGCCTCACGGCGTGGAAACAAAAAACAAACCAGGGAAGCATGCCAAACATCTGCGAGCGCCGTCGATGCTTCCGAAGATCAATCGTCATGATCAGCCAGACCCAATGCCAGGTTCGAGGCGAATCATACACCAGGCCGCTGCCCGAAGAGCTTGGATTTCACTTTTGGAGATTGCGTGTGCTATGTAAAGCGTCAATTGTCAGGGTATGGTCATCGATTTACCGATGGCGACGCGTACATCGATGTCATCACCTGGCTGTATGACAGGCGTTGCTCACTTTAGTCGTGCCTCTGAATTTCACGACCCACCGCCTTGCTTCGAGCGGCAGATCCTAATCAATAGAATCAATATGAAAGGGAAAATCTACCTCGTGTGCAGTCGGCTGCCTTGTTCGGCTTTCGTGGTCAGCTACAACGCCATGATCGTACACCTGGCTTGCGTTGTTTCGCTCTGATTTCAGAGGTGGTCGAGGCTAGGTGTTTTGAGCTATGCGAAGAGAAGCATGAACACATGTGGCTGTGTGAGCGCGACGAAGCTTCGGCATGGCTTTTTCGCAGCTTGGCAGAGGGAACTAGGTAGTTACTGTACCACCGACTGTTGCAGCAGTGCGCCTAGAAAATCCGTCTGGTCGAAGCTGCTTTGGCAGCTTCCGCCTGTCCAATTCCTTCTCTTCTTCTTCATTCTTCTCCGGCACGGAGCTCAGCACGGCCTTGCATTCAGCGGGATGTCGAAGCATGTCCGAGCCCGAGGCCGTCCTTCATCCCTGATGACCTCTATACGTCCATGCAAGCGTACGTGATGAATTTGGCCGGGTTCTTGGCATCAGCGGTGCGCTTGGAGGGACTTCCCAAGTCATCCAGGCCCCAATGCGCTTCACCCAGCCGTGCATTATGATGCCCGGAGCTTGGTTCTTTCCGCATGAGCCCGGACATGCTCCTTTTATCGTGCACCAGTGACAGCAGGCTCATCGTTGGCATAGCTAACATGCCTGGTCCTGGCGACACCCTCTTCGGGGCGCGCTTGTGTAAGTTCCATTCGCCACATGGTCACATCCAGAGGGGTTGGCTGGTTCCCACGAGCTGTGTAGTCAGATTTGCCGGATAGAACAGATTCCGGGGTCGTCCTTTCGAAAAGGCAGGCACTCTGAGTCTCTCTGCCACGTCGGTGGTATGTACTGCAATGACTGTTAATCAGTTAATCAATCTACTGGAAAACCTCTCGCATTGCACGACCGACAAAAGCCAAACACTTCGCACATTCATTCCTCGTGGTGCTTGAAGCCCGTCTTGTAGAAGAAGACAAGCCCTATGTGCGGTTTGTGTGCAGCAGTGCAGAGTCAATGTTCAGACTCAGACCCATTCTGAAGTCCCAAACGCTGCGCTTTCCATGTTGTTTGTTTGAGTTGCTTTGTGATTCGTGCTCGTTGACAGATCGCAGCTTCCTCAACTCCCGTGCAGTATCCTGGTCACAACTGAGCCATGCTTGCGCAGATAGCAGTGCTAGATGTCACTGCAGAACCACGTGCAATCAAGAATCCTTGATTATGCAGGGCTGGTTCACACATGGCTACTGGTACTTCATCTCGTGCCCGCGTGGGTAGTGCAAGAGAGGGTTTTGCGATTGCTGGAACACAGCTTGGGAGCCAACCAGGTACTGCATGGGAGCCATTTTGCTGGCATGGTCGGCCGGTTCCCGAGTTCCTCAGCCAATATGGGATATCTTCCTACGTTCGTGCGTCAGGTTCAACCTGCGGAAGAGGCACGCACAGCTACGGTTTTGTGGATGAACTGTGTGCCGCAAAGCTGACAGTCCTGCACTGCATGGCCCAACCCCTCACTTCCTGACAAGTCCGAGGACGGAAGCAAGTACTCGGTACAGGAGGATGAGTCCTTTCCTTGCGAGGTCGCGGCATTGAGCGTGCAAAGCTTGTTTATGGATCACAAGCTTGGCCTGAGAGGCGGCAGTTTGTGGCGACGATAAAGAGGTCATAGCACCTCTGCCGAACGGGAATGGCAGCGCGAATGGGTGCCTCGGCGCTGGAAGCATGGCATCTAGAGGCACACGATGAAAAACTTCCTGAGTCTGCAAGCAGGGTTCAACATGGTGACTCTTCAAGAGCATTGATGGGGTCGTGGAGGGCTCAGGCTCAGTGCTTCGCAACTTGATGATTTTTTCTTGCCCACAGTCGTGTATTCGTCCCAGGTACAGGAAAGGAAGCAACGGCCGGGTCATCAGCACTGCATCCGGATGCTAAGAACGTGACACGCAGCTGCGCTTGACGTGAACCTTTGTTCCACAAGTAACCGTTGCTGCCACAACGCTTCTTGCGTTGGACCGCAGGTGACGACGATTCCGACGAAGCGTCGGAGGCCGCATCTTTCAAGCGGAGCCAGCGGCTGTCCATGAAGTGAAAATAAGTCCTGCTTCCTGGAAGGGTTCGGAACCAGACGGAGATGCCCTGTCCACCAAACCTCTGGAGGTGGGGCTTAAGGGCACCCGGCCACTGACAAGTAGCTGAATCTCGATACCTTGTCGACTCTCTCTCTCTCTCTCTTTGTCCGCGTCTCCGTCTCTGCTAGTGTTTGCTCGATGAACGCCCTGTAATAGATCGACGGACAGCTGGATGCATGAGAGTTCAGAAGAATGGTGTGTTGTTTTCGTGCTTGGAGATGCCCCCCCGCCTTGAGAACAAGCTTAAGCGCAGTCCAGATGCAGCTAGTGTTTTCCAGCTGTGGAGGTGTCCGAGACACTCGTGCTGAGTTGGTGTGTGTCGATCGCAGCAGCGTGGGGGATCCTTGCAAAATCGTGTCACTCGCTGTGGTTGCTGGCTGTCAACTTTCTATCTAGGCCTCGTGCCGGTGCCGATTTGACAAACCTGCGCAAGTCTCGCAGCTTTCAGAGTTTTTTTCTGCAATGTTTTGTTTTCACGTTGGTGATCAGTCTGGAAGCATTCAGGCAATGCAGCCGTCCAAGGTCGCGCTTACGTAGCGTCCAGATGCGTCCAGTCTGTGCGGTCCGATAGACTGGATCTGCAAGTCGGACTCCACCCTCTGTTCCAGACACAGTGTCGCGTCCGGGTCCGGTGCTAAAAAAAAACAAGTATATACGAGTTGGAAACAACGTTGGTACAAGGCGTATCAAGGTGCATGACAACATGCGACCCACAGATGCAACAAAGGCGCCAAAAACTGCCGTTAACCTTTCCTGATAGTAAATCAAAAGCTTGTTTTAAGACGCGCAAAATGCCCGAACCTGTGTAAAAGAGAGCATTGTCCCAGCATTGCGATTAAAACATTAAAACAAAATGCGGACAGACACCGGATTGGATGCCTTAGCCAATTTTGGCTGCAACCGACAGCAGATTCTTCTGTTGTCTGGCCGTTTGGGGCAGTACAGCAGTAAAAATTATTCGAGTTTGCCGGTCAATGCCTGTGAATGCTCGGCGCCGACAGACGTTACAAGCCTGAAGCAATCCGTCCATCAACTGCGCGGCAAGTCAACGAAGCTGACCGTGTTGGTGTGCTCGGCATGATTGAAAGACAAGCTAAACGGCTACACGCATGCAGCGAAGCAATTCACCGTCGCCCGCGTCCGGCAAGGTCGCTGCATGTATCGTTGCTGGAAGCTTCATGGCCCCGCTCCCGGGGAGTTGCACCACCCTTGCCTTGCTGTTTTCGGGTCACGCAATGGCAGTCGCGCATGTCTCCCGAGTCTTTGTGCGAGTCAGGGGACGAGCTGAGGTTGGCTTGACTTATGTGGCATTGACGCGGACTTACCTGCACATCAACTACCGGATCTCAGGATCGGAGCTTGGAATCAGTGGGACACCACATGCTCTGATGCTGGCAGGGCGAGCTTAAATTTTCCACTGAGTATGCTCTGACTCGGCTTGCTTTCTTTGCCGCACGTTACCGAACTCGCCTTGCCTGGTGATGTGGCTCGCAGATTACAGGCCGTACAAATTAGTTAATCAAACCTAAAGAACGGTCCAGTGTGCGATCATCTGCGCCTGCAAGTGTGTTGGGCAATACCGCATATCACCTTTTGCGGTCTTCCGAGTGGAGGCCAGGATTTTTCATGCTGCCAGTACAGGACTGGTATGGTCACAGCACTACTTCAACCCAATTGGTTCATTCCCCCCTCCCCAGCTATCCCCAGCTGAGATACCCAGCTCATAGGCCCCTTGGGCCCTGGGCCAGTCTAGTCGTCCTGCAAGCCGGCTTTGGAGCCATGGGCGTTCCGACCTTTTTCAGCCCCTCAGCTGCAAGGGTTTTTGACAAAGGCTGAAGCAGTGCTTGCCGAGTTCAGACGGATTGGTCAGCATGTGGCGAATTCCTCCGAGGATGGATCTGCGTCCGGTACCCCAAAGTCATTCGAGACACCATCGAGCGAGAGCCGGTGGAGATGGACGGCCGAATGGTGCCAGTGGACCTAGACGAGGATGCCCACTCCCCAGCCACGTACACATTCGGACAAACTAAGTCAACTTGTGCCATCTTGAGCAGTTGCACTGGATCGCATTTTTTTTTTTGCAGGGGGTTAAATTTGCCTGGTCGGTGCCTTGCAAACCACTGCATGGCCCAGGCACCGAACGGCGATTTCGACAATCTGTACTTGGACATGAACGGTGGCCTGACAGCTGACAGCATGTCTAGATCAACCTTGAGTTGCACAGCCCAGGCCCAAAACTGTACTGTATTTCGTTTGGGCTCAGAGAATTTCAGATTCAGCATCCCCCTCGTAACTTGGACACTGCTCATCGTTTGGGAGCGCTGTCAAAAGCGGTGGCAGCTGTAGGAATCATCCATCCCTGCTGCCATCCCGAAGACGGGCCGGCACCAGAGGACGAGGAGCATATGTCACGAGCCTGCAGATACAGATGTGCAGTGAAGTGGGTCGTGAAGGCTCTACCGTTTTAGAGCTTCCATGTCCCAGTGCCGGGAGGTACGAGAACATCTTCCTTTATCTTGATCGCCTTTTCCGGATCGTCAGGCCCATTCCTGCGCCTGATATAGTCATGTTCACGGCATCATTGGACTCACAGTTCTTTATGGCCAGCTTGCAGGCCAAAGCGGCTCGTCTACATGGCGATTGATGGTGTCGCGCCGCGCGACGGGACTGAACTTTAATCACGCACCTTTCCTATGACAACTCAGCGACTTCCTGAGCAGCTTCAGGTGCCAAAATGAACCAGCAGCGTGCTCGTCGATTCCGGGCTGCACAGGACGGAAAGCCTTCCGACCCCTCTTTGCCCAGAAGCTTCTTCCTTGGCGGCGTTGTCGAGCAGCTGCGAACACCAGAAACTTGGAACATACGAAGCAAAATGTCCTGCGAAGCCGCTGTTGACTTCTGCAGGAGCGGGAGGAAATGGAGCGAGAACAGGAAAGGCTCCGACAAGACTGGGAGGCACTAAGCCGTCTGCGCATCTCCCCTGCACGTGTGCACAGCTGTCGTCTTCTTATGTGTGCCTCCGAGCTGCCCCGTCTCTGTCCTTTCGAATTCTAGGTTTCTGCTTGGTGGCCTACTCCTGCCTGCGCTCTCCTTGCTGCGCATGTCAATTGCATTAATTATGTTGCATACGCCCACAGTTTTCTGCTAAGCTCTCACGCCTGTCATGTCCGCGCGGAGTCCGCGCGTTCCGCACAGTGTGACATTCCGCATTAGCTCATAGTATCATAGGTGGCTTCTGCCTTCTGCATGCGGCATAGAAGGGGGCATGCGATGCAGAGTCATGCTCCAGGCAGAAGGGCGAACACTTCCCAACAGAACATCGGGAAAGGTCTTCGACTCTAATGCCCGGCGCCCGAAGCACTTCCACGGTACACCTGTTCCGAAAGTCAAGGGCATAGTGGCCGACTCGACCCAAGGATGGAAATGTGCGTCATGATCTGACAGCTTTCTGAGGTCATCACTCCTGGAACGAACTTCCTGCACAAAATGTCGGAGGCTGCCCGTGCCGTCACTAGCGCAAGCACTCGCCGCGGCTCAGATGCTGACGTCAGGAAAGAGGAACTGCACTCATGATTTGAGGGCTCTCACGGGCTGATGTAGCAGATAAGATGTGATCGGGAGGCTATCCGATACTACATTCACGACCGTGGAGCCGGCAAGAGTTGAGCCACAAATCTGCTTGAAGCGGCGTCGAGAGCTTCGCAATGGCATGTTGGTTTGTGGTCTCAGCAAGAAATCTGGAGGGGCCCGAAGAGCAGTTTTTCCGTCTCTTTTCCGGCTGACAAGACCCAAATGGCAGGCACAACAAACGATCCACTCTGGCAAAAGCTGAAGTTTCGCGTCATCCTCTCTGATGTGCCCAAACGGCACTGATCTGATGTTCGAGCTGCCAGCAGTCACCGCCAGTCGGTACTCTAGGTTCAGGACTGTTTCTGGACATGCTCTGAGTGCTTCTCAGGCAAACGTGCCAAGTACCTTGGCTGCAAACTCCGAGGGATGTGAGAGTAGTGGTTTAATTTGACCGTGGCGACAGGCCGGTGCTGGCCCGACTTTCAAGTCCATGTGATCCGTCCTTGCATTTCGACAGGCGAGGGCGAGCATAAAATCATGGAGTTCATTCGACTGCAGCGGGCGCAACCGGACTACGATCCGAACACCAGGCTGGAGGGGTAGGCAGGTTCTCCCACAGCAAAAGACCAAACACGCTTGGCAGGCACTGCCTGTATGGTGCCGATGCCGATCTCATCATGCTGGGCTTGGCCACCCATGAGGTGCCGGATTGCTCGTGCGTGTTTCGCTTTGGCGCTTTGGGAATGGCAACGTAGCCAAATTCGCGGGAAACGTTCGTCAAGCGTGAGACAATTCCTGGACTGCGTAGTTAGTCGGCTGGGCTGATCAGATCATGGGGCTTTCGGAAAGTTTCCCGCTCGGCCAGCTCGGTCTCCTGGCTGTTGGAATTTTCATTGTTCAACATGTGCCCGTGCTCCTGAGGCACACTTCTCCATCATTCGGGAGGTTGTGATCCCAAAGGCGGAAAAGAAGTGCACCCTTTGCGGAGGCTTTCCAGCTCTCCTTGAATTGACTCGCAGTTTAACAGTGGTGGACTCTGGAGCCCCAGGCACCGGCCACGTTGCTTCGGAGTGCACCGGCGACGGGGATGACATGGACGACAGCATTGCCATCCAGCTGCCCAGCTCAGTTGAGGTCGGAGACCGCCGCGACAGCTGACGTCCTGACAAATGAGGAAGCCCTTCCAAATCGTTTCCTTGCCTGTTTTGCGTCGGAACCTGAGCAAGCAGACTGCTACTTCACGCAAGCTGTCATCGCTACAGCGATGGGCAATGCAAGATGTCCGCAGGCCAATACCTTCAGCTGCAGTTCGCAGAGCTCGTCAATCGTATGCCAGAAACTCTATTATATGATTTCGAGAGGCGAGCAACTTCTGACTCTTCGATGAGCTGAAGAGAAGCGTGGCTTTCCTGAATCTGCCCAGCAGGTGTGTTGACGACTTTGCCTGGCTCTTAATTAGCGCTTGGCAGGCGCGTGGCCCGTTCCCTGCATTTCTCCCTGAGGTCTTCATGTGCTTCTTCGTAGGCAACGACTTTTTGCCGCATCTGCCATCCTTGAGCATCAGGGACGGCAGCATAGACCAAATGATCGCGCTCTATGCCCTTTGCTTGAAAGCGCACGGCTTGTCGATCGTTGCTCCTGTTTTCCTAAGATGACAACTGATGACAATCTCGGTAATGCATCACTTCAGAAGCATTCTTCGTAATGTTTGCGAGCCTTCAAGAATATGGTGCATGAAACTTAGCTAGTCATGACAGGAGCCAGGACAACCGAAGACGACAAATGTATTCATGTACAGTCTAGATTCTATCAATATCAACGTCCTGAGAGGGAAGCAGAATACGTGAGAGAGAGAGAGAGAGAGAGAGAGAGACACCTCCAGAAAGAAAGAGAGAGAGAGAAAGAGAGAGAGAGAGAGAGAGAGAGAGAGCTCGTGCAGCGAGCCCCACGAACGAGCAGTAGCCATTGGGGCGCGGAGAAGAGGCCGGGAAGCGGGCGGTTTAGCGTAAAGGGTGGGGCTCGCTACACGACAATCCGGGGCACATTCAGTAGTTCTATGCCGCGCTCTGGAACGACCCCAATGCCAACCACTCACTAAAACAGTGGGGGGGTTGGGCGGGCCTGAGGGTCTTGACGACCCCTAAGCCCAGCAGAAAGAAAGAAAAGAGCTCGCGCACGAGGGAAGGGGCCTGGATGCTGCCCTGACCCTCACGCCCCAGAGAGAGAGAGAGAGAGAGAGACAGAGGGACAGCCTTCGCCCAGAGAGGATGGGTAAAGAGGGACGACCAGACATGGAAGGAGGTGGCCCACCACGTAGGCCTCCGCGAGGAAGACGATGAGGAGGAGTGGGCACGCATACTAGCCAGGGGGCCCGGCACGCCCAAGGGCGCCAGGATGGGACCGGCAGCAGCGCAGGGGAGCCACCAAGCCACAGGGGACACCACCGACTGGGCGGAACTGCTAAACAGGGGCAACCTGCCACCGGGAAGCTTCCCGCCACGACCGACAACCACAACACGACAGCGAACAGCACAGCCGCAGCCACCGGACCCACGCCGACGCAGAGCAAGCTCCACCACCACAGCGACGACATCACAAGACAACAAACGAAGATGGGAAGGAACGCTCAACACCATGCTGCTGGCACACGGGGGAGGCAAAGTACCGCTCACCTTCCCCCCGGAACTCCCCTTGGCGGCACAAACGCAGCTACACCTACGAGCACTACCACACGGAGTGTGGGCAGGCATTGTCCTAGCCGCCGGTTCGACCCTGGCACCAGATTACAACCGCCAAGCAGGCATGGGCTACATGCGAGCCAGACAGACAAGGAGAGACAACAGTGCAGACCCACCGGGCCACATCGGCGTCAACACGACGTTCGCCCTATTCCCATGGGGGGAGATCACGGGGGGACGCCCCCAACGATGAGATTACCGCTGTAAGTCAAGTGCAAGACCCCACAGGGGCAAGCCTCAAGCCCGGCACAGGCTATGTGCTGGAATGGGACCCACAGCGAAAGATGTGGCAACTAGGAAACCTCGTGCCGAAAGCAGCAACACAGTACTACTATGACTGGGCATTCATGCGACAGGCGGGAATAGTCCGCAACCCGCCGCCGAGGCACTCCACCTTCCCGCCCGGGCAGTGGGAGCTCATGGCGATCAGACTTCTACCACAGCCACCAACACAACAAGAACAACAACAAGGGGGGGCGCAACCAGCAGCCGGATCAAACGCGCATAGCAGCAACCCGGCCAACGCACCAGCACCGGCACCGATGCAAGCAGTACCGCAGCCGCAAGCAGAGAGACCACCACCCACAGGCCCAACACCCCAGCCACAGCGCAGAGGAACCCAGCCAGAGAGCGCACAGAACATGACCAGCGAAGCAGAAATAGGAGACGAAGTAGCGCACATGCAGGCCAGTAGCACAGGAAGTAGCCAGCAGATAGCAAGCCATGGGGGACCGCCGCGCGATGTACACGCTGCCGACAGGGGGCGAATGACGACAGAAGCGGCCATGGCGCGCTTCTGGCTGAGGCAACTGCTCTCAGCCCTCGACAGCTGCCCGGGGAGAGACGTGACCAGGCACCAAGTCGAGGACGCAATGGACACGCTTGACAAGCACAGAGAACGAGGGCACAGCCAGAGTGCCATGGCAGGGGGATCCCGGGACGCGACTGTCTCGGTCCGCCGCCCAAAAGACGCCGCTACCTGAACTATGTGACAATAGCTCGAGTGCGTCTACAAGACCTTTCTGAAGAAGACGGGGAGAACGGCTTCAACCAGCACCAGATCCGGGCCGACCTGGAGACGATCCTGCAGTACCTGGACAAGGCCACCAGAGTCCTGGAGGAGATGACCCGAGGACAGGGGGGCTGCCAAATCAGCTCCAGCTACGAAGGCCTGAGCCAGGCCGGGGCAGCAGTGGAGACAGCACTGGGGCAAGCAGTTCAGGGGGATCTGGATTGGATGTCGCCAAGCTGGGGACAGACGATGGGACTCCTACTTGAAGAAGCCGAACAGCTCCATGAGGAACTGGGGGTGCTCAATTTCGTGCACCCTGCAGACGTGCGGGGACTCGACGAAGGTGGCGTCGAAACCCCACCGTGCCGCCAGGGAGCCGTCGGAGACCAACTCAGAGCCATTGTACGGGACCTACGGGGGATTGTGCCCTTTCTGGCGGAAGACGGGGAACAAGTGACGGCAGCGCTGGCAGCAGTGACAGCGATCATGGACAACCCCATTGAAGTGGATACACAAACCACTGAAGGGGGCAGCCAAGGGATGACACTCTTTGGCCCGACAGAGAGTGCAGACCACATGGGGGAAGAGAGGCCGACGCCCTTCTCCCAACAAGCCACAGTGCCATGGGTACCGCCGTTGCACATGGAACAATGGAATGGCAGTATCCCAGAAGATGACCGCGGTGACATGGGCCCCAGCCAACCAACAGAGCCTACAGAGGGGGAACCAACAGATGCCGAGCTGGTGGCCATCATGGAAGACCTCGAAAGACAAGAGGAAGCGGAAATGAGAGCAGCCGCGGCGGCCCAAGCCAGCCACGACGGGGACCAAGCTGGGGACACAGCGCTGGACCCGGAAGACGAAGCACCACAAGGGGGACTAGTGAGAGCCAGCAGCCATAGAAGACGTAGAATGCATGCCCTGCTGTACGATGACCAAGGGGGATTCAGACACCCAGATGTGTAGGCGAGTGATGCTGTGCCCACAAGTCTAGCTAAGCCGTCGTACAGCAGTCGGTGTGCCAGTCACACAGAACAGCAGTGCGGTAAGTGTGGTTTTGGCCCGGCCCTCAGAGTGGAACCAGTCATCTTTTCGTTGAGAGTGTGCACTTGTTAAGAGAGCAGAGGGGGGGCCGATTCTTTTTTACGCGGCACGAAACCCGGAAAACCCGAGAAGCAGGCGACCGACACAGACTCGGCGCTTTTCCTGCACTAAAACAGAGCAGTGCCGGAACATGGGGGAAGAGGCGCGAGGCCGGGGGATAGTAGTGTTCTAATGTTCTATGGGGGTTTGGTCGGAGCAAGCCGGCGCCTTTTCTCAACCATGACATTCTCACCAAACAGACAAGGACCAGTGCGCGCACGCGCGCAGGGGGGGTGCATGCCTCTCCTTGGCTGAGTGCAAGCAAGAGAGACAGAGGGAGAGAACCAACAAGGCAGGAATGAGAGGGCCTTGGCTCGGGTCTGCGCGCAGACCTTTCCCGGACGGAAGGAACGAAGACTGTCCTTGTGCGCCTGGGCGCAGGTCCGTTCGCGCGCATTCTTCCCCTAAGGAAGGAAGAAGAGACTCTCCCTGCTGACATCACACGTGCTTCTCGCTCCGAGTTTACTCCTACAGGCAAGGTGCGGGTGGGCTTGAAGCTCGGAGGATTTGATCGTCCCTCGTGCCCGGGAGAGAGAGAGAGAGAGAGAGAGAGAGAGCTCTCGCCATTTTGGCTCAAGTGTCCGCACCTTTGCCTTGGGGGACTGTTAACCGCACTCGTGCCGAGGGACGAGGTACGACAGTGTATGCTAGCGCTAGTATCCCTTTGGGGAAACATCGAAGGTGTTTCGCTAGAAAACGTCGAAGGGGTTTTCCTCTGAAGCTAAACAGAACGAAGCTTGTCTGTTTGCTAGAGTGACTGCACATGGCCGGTGAAGCAGTGCTACCCCGTGGCCATTGTGCTGAAAGGCCCCCAGCTATTGGGGGGCAAATTTCGAGTGGGGGTAGGAAGGGGAACAGGGCTAATTAGCCCTGCTTTGGGTGCGCTGCCATGTCGGACAGCGACGCTACCCTGGCGCCGACCACGCCAGATGGCGCAGCAGCTACAGCCGTCGACTGCGCTACTGTGGTTGGGGATTCCCCGCCCCCGCTAAGTGGTTCGTGTCCTACCGAGGTACCCACGCTAGGGGGGGACGACACCGCGGGGGCTCCCTCCGGGGAGGTACCCTCGTGGGTCCCGCAGACCCCAGCTAGTGCCGCAGCCCGAAGAGACGGGGCTGCTCTTCGAGGGCTGGGAGATGGAGGCAGAGCTAGAGGCGCAGGCTACGGTCCAGCGGGAACGTAGGCGCACGCTAGACAGGGCCTACCGGCATCTCACCAGCCAGGGGTTTGGGGTCTTGGAGCTAGCGGTGGTGGACCTGGACGACGCGGAGGACGTCGCCAAGCAGCTAGCACGAGAGCTAGGTATCCCATACCAGCCGTGGCTATGGGATGGCGTTTACTGCTGGCTACAGGAAGCACGGCAGGAAGCTACGGTCTATCAGAGGGTGCACGGCTACTTCCAGGACGATATCACCTGGAGAGCCCGGATGCCGCCGCTACCGACCCCAAGGGAAGAGGTCGAAGAGGCGGTGCTCAGCCACCGGCGCCGCTAAGACCTCCTCCCGGGGAGCGGAACCGAAAGACGCTACAGCCCAGCACGATCAGTGCGGCTAGAGAGGAGCGACTGCTAGACGTTTGGGCGAGGAAGCTCCGTGAGGAGCTGCTAGAGATACATGCCCCGGTTCTCGCTAAGCTGCACGGGAGTCTGGACCCCGCGAGGGCAGCTATGTTGCTTCCCGGGAAGACCCGGGCTTCCACTTTGAAGCGCTACCTGAGCTACTACAGGCAGTGGCGCCAATGGCTCCACGCAGCTAAGCTCAGGCCGCCTCCGGGCACCGCCGCGGACCTGGTGGATTACCTCCTCGCTAGGAGTGATGAACCCTGCGGCCGGTCAGTCCCTGAAGCTATTCTTAAGGCTATCTCTTGGGTGGAGAAGGTGGCCGACTTCCCGGTGGAGCTACGGACCACCTTTGGTCGCCTGGTTTGGGCCGCTAAGGATAGCATAGTGGAGCAGCTAGCGGAGGGCGCCCCCCTGATCAAGAGGGCGCCCCGCTACCCTGTCTACATGCTGGTGCAGCTAGAGCTCGTGGTCATCAACCCCGCCCTGGCAGCAGGCTGGCGGATCTGGGCCTGGGCTAAGTTGGTCAAGGTTTGGGCCACGCTAAGATGGTCGGACCTCCAGGCTATCTTGCCGGCCGAGCTAGTGATGGTGGAGGGGCGACTCACCACCATCCTCCGGAAGACCAAGACGTCCGGCGCTACGAGGAGGGTCAAGGAGCTACCGGTCGTGGTGTCCGAGCACGCCTTCTGGTCGCTAAGAGCTGGCTGGTGACCGGCTTCGACCTCCTCAAGGCCCACGCTAACTACGCCCGGGACTACCTCATGCCGCGGCTGGGCCGGGCGGGGCAGCTGGAGAAGAAGATGGCTACCTATGCGGACGCTATGGTGGCAACCGCGGGGCTGCTGGCTATCATGGGCTACCCGCGGGAGGTCCAGGGCTATTGGACGGAGCACAGTGAGCGCTCAGTGCTACCAACGGGGTTGGCGCTAAAGGAGATCCCCCCGCAAGATAAGGATCTGCTAGGGCGTTGGAAACCCGAGGGGTCCGACGTGTACGCTAGATCCTTTGCGGGTCGGGTGTCCCGTCTCCAAGCTCTCTTCGCTAAGACAGCTAGGGGGGACGACCGCTACGAGGCGCTCGACGAGCGTGAAATCGCCGCGGATCTAGAGCCCTGGCTGGAAGAGAGGGCCAAGCTAACCCACAGCCAGGCTATCCACATGGCGGCGAGGCTGCGGAAGATCTGGATGGAGGGCCTGCTAGGAGTCCCGACAGAGGCGGAAGAGCTAGAGGTTCCCGAGGGGCCCGAAGAGCCAGTGGAACCGCTAGTGCCCGGGAGTAGCTCCGAGGCCTCTGCAGAGGTCGTGGAACGGCCCGCTAAGAAGCAGGCCAGGGTTCCCGACCGCAGCCAGGGCAGCTATGTAATCGTAGAGGTCCCGGGTGCCATTTTCCGCCTGCACAAGGCGGGCGCTACAGGTTGCTGGATGGGAAAGCGACGGGCTTTCCGCAACGCTAGGGTTTTGGATTCGGTTCCGGAGCCGCATGAGTACACACATGTGTGCAAGCTATGCTGGCCGAACCAGGGGGCTATCTCCGAAGGGGACGCTAGCGAAGGATCGCTCGCTAACTCGGAAGATGACGAGGCCCCAGAGGATCACGCAACGGGGTCCGCTAGCAGTCATCCTTGAGCGCAGGGCGTGCTAAGCCGCCGAACTCGCACTCGCACTGAGGCTAGAAAGGCTGCTAGGTCGGCACCCTCTTTCCTTCCCTCTCTCTCTCCCTCTTTCTCTCTCTCTTCCCTCCCTTGCGAAACGCCGCTAGTTTTTAAAGGGGGTGTGCTCGGGGGGGGGGGGGGGGGGTGGGGGGGGGGGGGGGGGGGGGGGGGGGGGGGGGGGGGGGGGGGGGGGGGGGGGAGGGGAGAAAGAAGAGAGTGGAGGGAACCACGTTCTTGCTACATGTCACTTGCTGTGTTGCTTGTGTTGTGCTTTCGTGTTCCGCTAGTGCGCTGTAGGAGGAGCAAGGAGCGAAGGCAGGCGCTAGGAAACCGGGGCCGGGGGACCCCTTTGCTGGCCACCCAGGGAACACAGGAGCTAGGAGAGGAGCCAGTGTCTGCGCTAGGTCCGTCCTGCAGGAAGGAGCTAAGGAGCGGAGGAAGGCGCTACGAAACGTGCGGGTTTGGACCCCGCTAGGCAACAGGGCAACAAAGGAGCTAGGCGCAGGAGCCAGTGACTGTGCTAAACCTCCCTCCACGCTAGCCCTCGGCTTCGCTACCCTGGGGTAGCTAGATTTTCGATAGTCGTTTCACCTGATCCGTGCCTTGGGCGCCGCTATGGGTGGCAAAGGAAAGGATGCCACTGCTACAACGCCTAAGGGCGCGGGGCCACCAGGTGGTCCAGCTACGGCAGAACAGCCCGCTAGTGGAGACTACCTTCCGGAGACCCTCCGCGGTCTTCGGAAGGCGCTAAGGTTTCGGCCTTCAGAGTGCACGGATGGGCTGCACCGCTATCTCGACAAGCCTCTGCTACAGGAGCTGATCGCTATGTCGCAGGAGGCGATCGAGAGGCTAGACAAAGAGTCCCCGCCACGAAAGTGGATAGGGGCCGGGCTACGCCAGCAGAGCCCCGCTAACCTGATGGAGCGGCGGGTTCTGTCCGCTACCAGCTGGGCCGACTTGTCCCAGGAGGACATCGCTAGCCTGGACGAAGCTATGTCCGCGGGCCTCACGCAAAGGTTCGCCGCTACAGAGGCCGCCGCTGCAGCAGCAAAGGCCCAGCTAGACCAGCTTGCTGCTGCTAATGCAGCCGCTAGCGCTGCTAAGGCCAAGGCCCGCAAGGACGCGGAGGCCGCAGCCGCTAAGCTGGCGCTAGAGGAGAAGGCCGAGCACGACCAGAGGGTCGCAGCGGCCGCGCTAGCAGAGAAGCGGAAGGAAGCCGCGGAGCGGCTCGCTAAAGAAGAGCAGGCTGCCGAGCTGGAGTACCAGCAGGCGGTGGCCGCTAGCAAAGCCTCCCTGCAGGCCGCAGAGGAGGCCGCTACCACAGATGCAACAGCTACCGGCAGTGCTGACCCGGCGCCGGTGGCCGCTACTGCCGCCGACACTGCGGCACCCGCTAGCATGGACCCGACGCCGGCAGAGTCGGCCGCTAGAAGGTTCATGGAGATGGGGCCGAGAGCCGCTAGCCCCTCGCCCCCTCGCGCTACCAGCCCGGGCCGGAGCCGAGGCAAGGGCGCTAAGGGCAGGCCGGCCGAGGGCAAGGACGGCAAGGGCCAGCCGCCCGCTACGATCAATGTGTTCGAGTACACGTGGGGCACGCTATTCGAGGACCCCGACCGCTACCTGGAGTTGCTACGCCGCGAACTCCAGCAGGATCGCGCTATCCAGCAAGCGGGGGGCATGCCCGACAATGTCCGGACCGCTAAGGGCACGCCAGTGAGCGTCGCGCTAAAGGGGAGAGCCCGGCCCCCTCCGGGGGCCCATGCTAACAGTCTCCCCAGAGGGGAGAGCTACTGGTACCTCGAGCTCTCGTGGTCCGCTATTGACCGCGATCTGTGGCCGCTAGGTTCCTGGGACCAGCGCTTCGAGAAGGGGAAGGGCAAGGGACCCAACCCCCGCTATGGCAAAGGCCACGATGGCACGCTACTCAAGAGTGCTATCCACCATGGAGAGCACCTGTACTCGCTAGGGAGGGAGGACGTGGCACTGATGTGTCGCTACACTCACCCTCCCGCTAACACGCCCCAGGGGGAGCGCGCTAGCGAGCTGCTTTCCATGCTGCTACCTAGCTGCTATACGCAGTACCAGCCGAACCGCTGCCGCTACTCCCTTGGCCACTGGGACGCTAACGCCTGTATTTTCAGGTGCGCTACGACCTGCGAGGTCTGTTCGCTAAGAGCCTGTAACAGGCGGATGTGGTTTAAGTGTGACGACCACGCTACTCACTGTTGTGATGGGTGCAAGCAGTGGAGCCGCGGGGAGGATTGGGGCGGCCGCTAAAACAGGCAGCCCCCTGCCTCGCTACAGGCCCCGGCCTCGCTACTTGCACCCGCTACTTTTGTCTTGCATGTGGCTACCCTTGCAGCGCCCTCTGCTGCCGACCGCTAGCCGCAGCAAAAGTCAGGGGCGTCCCTCGCTACAGTTGCCAGAGTGTGCACGCTACAGTCATGCTACACACATGTCGGCAGCCAGAAAGAAGGGACGGCTAGAGCGAGAGAGTGTCGAGAGTCTTGGGGGGGGCGGGGCCGGGGTCGGTAGGGCTGCTAGGGCCGCTCTCTGCTGCAGTGACCCCTTTCAGCGAAAGCTATCGACCGGCACTCCCAGACACACTCTCACGCTAGGAGCTTTTCCCCAATGTGCTAGCAGGAATTTTTCTTTTCACATTTTTCTTTAGGGTAGCGTAGGGCCCGTCGTGCCGGCTACCATGGCAGAGGCTCTGGCGAAGAAGCTAGCCCTCGGAAGCAGCGAGCTTCGTTTCCTGCTAGTGCAACATAAAGTCTCGGATGCTATCCAATCCGAGCTCTTTTCCAACGGTATTGATACCGTCGCTAAGTTCGCAGCCTCGGCAACAGATGAGGCGGACCTCAAGAAGATGCTAAAGGACAGCTTTGCAATTGAGCCGTCCACCTCGCTCGCTAGCCGCGCTCAGGCCGCGGGGGTCACCATCGCATGGCGGACCGCTAATTCCCGCTCCGAGCGGCAAGCGGAGGCGGAGGCTACACATGAGGTCCGGGATTGGGCGAAGCCCATCCCCGCTACGGATTACATGGCCATGCGCCAGGCCTTCACAGCTAAGTTCGGAGACCTGGAGGACAAGCAGACTCCCGCTAAGGAGTACATCGAGAAGAAGCTAGGTGAGCTCGAATCTGGCGAGTTCCGAGCGGAGCCGCTAACCGAGGTCATCAGCCGGGACGAGTGGGATCCTGACACGCTACTGCCCGTCTGGAACGGCAATGGCACGCTATCCATGAAGAAGGGCGGAGCTAGGGCCCCCATGCCCTCTGGGCCGGAGCAGCTACGGCTGCGGCTCACGGTCCTCCAGAACACGCTAATTATGATGCAGCTAAAACACCCCAATCGAGAGGAGCTAAAGGATGTCAACATGGCCCTCTTCGAGCGCTATAAAGACTATCTCCTCGGAGACTATTGCTATGGTCTCCGGTCCAGTGCCGACTCGGGGTCGCTAGTGCCCCCGTGGACCTTGGTCCTCAGCTACGAGCACGCTATCAGGAAGCACGCCTACAAGGTCATGGCCACAGCCGGCTACTCCTTCGGCGCTGCGCTAGTCCTGGCCTACAAGGACGCTAGCGTGAAGGAGCGGCACTTCACGACGCCGCTAGCCCTCCATGCCAAGCGGCCGCAGCCCTGGACCTCCACGGAGGACCGGCCCGCTAAGACCCCCAAGGGGAAGGGCAAAGGCAAAGACGGCCCCCCCAAAGGGGGCAAAGCTAAGAAACGCTTGGGTGCCGATCGCACCCCGCAGGGGAAGCCCATCTGCTTCCGCTACAATGCTAAGGGATGCAAGAATGGCAGCAAGTGCCACTTCGAGCACGTTTGCTCGCTATGCTTCGGCAAGCACCCAGCTACCAAGTGCCCGAGCAAGCAGACCGACGCAGCTAAGGAGGACAAGCCCTCCAACTGACCCGCTACGGCGGCTGCGCCCTCAGTGCCTGTGACCCCCCCCGGGGGGGATGCTACGCCAGACTCACCGGCCGCTACGCCAGCAGCGCCGGCCGCTACGCCGACAAAGCCGCTACGGGTGCTGTACCTCTTCTCAGGTACCTCACGCCGGCTAGATGTGGCGCACTGCCTGCACCAGCTAGCAGCAGAGCTCGGGAAAGATGTGCGGGTCGAATGTGTCGACCTGCTACGGCACGCTAAATACGACCTCAGCCATCCCAAGATCCGGCAAAGCTACCTGGACCGGATCGCTAGCAAAGAGTTCCATGCCGTGGTTCTCTCCCCGCCGTGTGCTAGTTTCTCCAGGGCGCCTTGGGCTAACTTCCAAGGGCCCCGCCCGGTGCGCAGCTACGAGTTTCCCCGAGGCCTGGAGACGCTAACACCTGCAGAGCGCGATCGAGCTATACTAGGCAACATTTTTGCGGATTTCAGCTTTGAGGTCGCTAATCTCGTGGCCGATGGTGCAGCTACCTTCCTGGCCATGGAGCAGCCCGAGGACCTTGGTGCCCTCGCTAAGGGCCCGCACAAAGGAGCACGGCCGGCCTCTATGTGGCAGTGGCCGCCGCTAGCCACCCTTCTGGAAAAGGGGCTACGGACCGTCTTCCACCAGGCTAGTTTTGGTACGCCATACGCTAAGCCTACACGGCTACTCCTGAAGTGTTCTTCCGCTATGCCAGACTTTGTGCACGAAGGCCTGCCGTGCTATGACAAAAAGGGCTGCTACACAGGACCGCTGCCTTCTGCTGCTACCTTGGGTCGCATGTTCAAACGCACCGCTAAGGGCCCCTTCAAGACCTCAGGTTCCGAGAAGTGGCCCGCTAGGATGTGCCAGTGGCTGGCTACCCTGATTCTGGACTCCTGCCAGCACCCTGCTACCGCTGCCCAGGGGGAGGGGGGTGGCGCTAGGCCGGAGTGCCCGCTACCCGAGACCTTCCCGACCTGTGAGCCGGAGGGTCCGCGAGTGCTAGGGGGTTCAGGACCACCAAGGACCTGCCAACAGCTAGGTGGCAACAAGAGCTACCACGATGGTGGGGGCCTCTGCTCCCCAGGACGCTGGCCCCACGCTACCCGCAGCTATGCCGATGGTCCCAACTGGAACTGGCTACGGGAGAAGATGATGGAGGTGATCCTCGCTAAGGTGGGTTCGGAGGCGGAGCTAGAGAAGGAAGCCTTCCGAATGGCGGCCGGAGGGGCCAAGGGCTGTGCCCTGGCTAGCTCCGAAGACCTCCAGGAGCAGCTACGCTTGATCTGGAAAGAGTGGTTGGAAGCTAACGACCTGGGGGACCCGGAGCTGCTAAAGGTGGCCCCGGGGCAACCGCTATACCTCCGCCTCATCCGGGCGCTACTGACTGCGGCCGGTGATCCCGACAGAGACTTCCTCCTCCAGGCCGAGGAGGGGCTACCGGTGGGGGTGAGAGACCCGCTACCACGCACTCCCCACGTCTTCGAGGAGCAGCTAAAGTGGCCTTTGGAGAACGCCCCCTGGGAGGCGGCGCTAGCCTGGGTCCCGAACTACTCCTCGGTGGAGGAACACCGGGAGTTCGCTAGGGAGAAGTTCGAAGAGGACGTGGCGGAGGGCCTCATGGTCAAGATGACGCTAGGCGAGTTCAAAGCCCGCTACGGCGAGCACCGAGCCATCGCTGCGCTAGCTGTCATCGTCGAGGACGAAGCTAGTGGAAAGAAGAGGATGATCCACGACGCTACTCACGGGGTCCGGGTCAACCACCGCATCAAGTGCAGGGATAAGATCCGGGCCCCGGGAGCTAGGGAGAAGAAGCAGCTACTTCGGGAACACATCGACGCTAACGAGGTGGCTTTCTCCGTGGTGGGCGACATCGCTAAGGCTCACCGACGCTACAAGCATGCTGAAGGAGAGCATGGCTACCTGGGGTGTCAGATCGACACCGAGGAAGCTACACCGGGGGACCCCGACAGCCAGACGGTTTACGTTAACCTGGTGGGGACCTTCGGGCTATCCTGTGCGAGCTACTGGTGGACCCGCATAGCGGCGTGTGGGCTTCGGCTCACGTACCACCTGCTAGGGCCATCGTTCCCGCTAGACATGCTCCTCTATGCCGACGACCTCGAGTCCTTAGGCCGGGGGGCTAGAGGGCGCATGGGGATCCCGCTAAGCTATCTCTTCCTCGCTAGTCTTGGGTACCCCTTCAAGTGGGCCAAGACGAGGGGGGGATTTCGGGTGGAGTGGCTAGGCATGGAAACGGAGTACTCCACCTGGAGGCTAGGTCTGTTTCAGAAGAGAACCGACTGGCTAGTGGAATGGCTACGGAAGCTAGTCCGTGACGGGAAGTGCGAGGCCCGGTCCTTTGCGCAGGGGCTAGGGCGCCTGGGGTTCGCTTCCATGGCGCTAGACTGGGAGCGCCCCTTCTTGGGACCGCTACACGCTTGGTCTTCAGCCGTACAAGGGAAGCTGGGGATCCTCACGCTACCCACAATGATTCGCGTCCTCTGTGGCTGGCTAGCAGACCGTTTGGCAGCCGGGGGCCGTCTCCAGAAGCCGGCTCCGCTATTGGACGGCGCGGCACCGCTCTCCTTTTACACCGACGCTAAGGCCGAGAACGGACGTGCCTGGATTGGGGGCTTCCTCGAGCTAGTGGACGGCTGCCACGGCCCCTGGTTCTCGCTAGAGGTGAAGAAGGAATGGGCCCCCTGGGCCTTCGCTAAGGGGGACCCGAACAAAGTCATAGCCGCGCTAGAGCTACTGGCTACTCTGGTCGGTGTGAGGCTCTGGGTACCGGAGGGGGACGCTAAGAAGACCTCCAAGGTGGCCATCCGCGGCTACACCGACAACCAATCCAACGAAGCGCTACTGAAGAAAGCTATGACGACGAAGTTCCCGTCGACGCTGGTGTTGATGGAGCTAGCGGAAGAACTCTCCGCTAAGAACTGTGAGCTTCAGCTACAGTGGATCCGCAGGGATCTCAACCAGCTAGCGGACGACCTCACGAACGAGAACTTCGCTAGTTTCTCCCCGGACTTCAGGGTTAACCTGGAGGGGGAAAAGCTAGAGTGGCGCGTGCTGGGCCGTCTCCTCGAACACTCGGCTAGCTACTTCCAAGAGCTAGGAGTGAGGAAAAGGACCAGAGAGCCGAAGGCTCCGAGGTTCGCTAAGAAGGCCCGTAAGCTAGGTCCCTGGTAGCCCTACGGCTGCGCAAGGAGATTAGCTAGCCAAAGGCTAGAGTTCTTCTCCGGGCTAACGCGGGACTTCGCCACAACGCTAAAAAGAGAGAAGTTCGTGTTGTCCGTGCTACTGCGTGAAGCCGTCTAGCTTTAGCTAGGCTTGCTACGTACTCCCGGAGGTGTAGTGGGAGGTGGCGGGAGGATACGCTAGCTAGTGTACGCACTCGTGCCGAGGGACGAGGTACGACAGTGTATGCTAGCGCTAGTATCCCTTTGGGGAAACATCGAAGGTGTTTCGCTAGAAAACGTCGAAGGGGTTTTCCTCTGAAGCTAAACAGAACGAAGCTTGTCTGTTTGCTAGAGTGACTGCACATGGCCGGTGAAGCAGTGCTACCCCGTGGCCATTGTGCTGAAAGGCCCCCAGCTATTGGGGGGCAAATTTCGAGTGCCCACCCAACCCACCCTGGAGATTAGCTAGCCAAAGGCTAGAGTTCTTCTCCGGGCTAACGCGGGACTTCGCCTAGAGTTCTTCTCCGGGCTAACGCGGGACTTCGCCACAACGCTAAAAAGAGAGAAGTTCGTGTTGTCCGTGCTACTGCGTGAAGCCGGTTAGCTTTAGCTAGGCTTGCTACGTACTCCCGGAGGTGTAGTGGGAGGTGGCGGGAGGATACGCTAGCTAGTGTACCTACTTGGTACGGGGGGGGAGGCACGCGGTTGGCCTAAGGTTGTAAGCCTTAGGAGAGCCGTGTTGCTTTCCCCAGCGGCGCTTGAGTCGCACGCCGCTGCTCATGTTGCTTAAGTGGCCCTAAGGGTTTTACACTCACGGGACCCCTTGACCACGGCCCTCCTTCGGGAGGTGGCCCGTCAGTAGGGGGGGACCGCCATACTACATCCTCGCGGAACCCAAGGCAAACTTCCTGGGAAGATGCAGTGTCGACTCTGCAGGGAAGCTGGGGGGATATGCAAACCCGGCATGCCGAAGGTGCATGTGAGAAGTGATCCGGCGTGTCGGCTGCACGGAGTTGCAAGCTTAGCCAATGTTTCAGTGGCCAGCCCAAAAGCAAAGCCACGAGCACAAGGCCACGAGGGGGGGGATGCTAGCTCCTCCAGACGTGCCACAAGTCTTGACCGCATGGTGCAGCACGAAACACGTGGGGGATTGCACCTCCTCTTCCACCCAAGTCCACTCGATGCATGGATCGGGCGCAACATACAGCGCAACGATCAGACCGGGGAGCTCTACGACGAGAAGGGGAAGCTGCTGGGGGAGAGCGACCGGGAGGCCTATGCCAGCTATAGGGGGAGACTTTCTCAACGCCGAGCCCTAGGAGCAGCTGCAGACAAGTTGGTGAAAATCACGGATGAGTTCATGCCCCGCATCACCAACGAGACGCGTGCCTTCATAATGCGCTTTCCTCACCGCATCCCAAAACTCCTGAAGGATGCCCGCAAGGTGAAGAAGAAGAAGCAAGCACAGAGGGGGACAGGAGCAGCACACCGCCGAGCCACGAAAGGGGACCCACAACGCGAGCCAGACGAGGTGACCGTGCCGACCACAGCCAAGCCGACCGAGACAGCCAGCAGCTCGAGGGGGAAGGCAGCGACCAGTGCGAAAAAGGAAGACAGTACCTCAGATACACCACCAGACTGGTGAAGCGAAACCAGCCAAGCAGATGAGGACGGGGAGGCACCAGACGACGACGACCATGGTGCAGCCACGGGGGGGCACAACGAGGTGGACTACCACGACTACCAGGACGTTGACCCACAATGGCCGTGGGGAGCACATGGCAGACCTTCAGACAGAGAAGCTAACCAAACGAAGCCAGCGCAGCCGTTGGGGGAACCGAGAAGGAACATTGTTGACCGCAGGAAACCCGCAGAACCAGAAGGAGAGCCCAGAACGACAACGGGGGAGCCGCGGAACAAAAGGCCACACCAGCCTACAGACCCAAGTGCTGCCGCACAAAGTGGTACCAGGGGGAGACCGACAGCGAACCTGCTGCCGAGTATAGGCTGGCAAGTGAGGGAGGTGCAGGAGCACATGGCCCGACGAAGAGTTGGGGGAAGTAACGCCGAGGAGCCGCAGTGAGTCAAGTGAGAGCGCGAAAAAGTTTTCCGAGCCTGAGTGCGAGGGGGAGAGAAGGGTGAAGTGCCTTGTGTAGCTCCTCTTTCCTTCCTTGCCCACTTCACGTTTTCTTCATAGTCAACCCTTGCCGGGGGGATGCATGTGTTCTGTACTGTATTTGTTCTTAGCGCAGTCCTTACCGCAACTCGGGGGATTGAGCCTTGCTGGGGGAAAGCAAATAGGAACGCTTTTCTTTACCATGCCTTCCAGTAGCCTTTGAAAACAACGTTGTCACGATTTGACAGCTCGCTCCGCCTCTTTGCCAATTCATTGCAAACCCGTCTTTTGACGATGTCCGATCCGCCTTCTACAATAATTCGTCACCCCGACTGCTTCTGGCAGGAGGGGAATTCGGCCGGCTTTTTCATGCCCTCCCGAACTTGATTAGGCTAAGGACTCTAAGCCGAAGGGGCGCGGGGACGAGGCGCGGGTTGTTTCTGTGTTTAGTGTTCGGGGGGGCTTTCTGTTTGTATGCCCACAACACACTGGGTTGTACATTGCCATAGTCTGGACTACCCCAAAGACCAGCCACTCCATAATACAGGGGGTGGGCTGGGCGGGCCTAGGCCTGGGGGGCGCGCGCGACCCCTTACGCCCTGCAGAAAGAAAGAAAGAGCGAGAGAGCGAGAGAGAGAGAGAGCGAGAGTTGTGCTTGGCATTCCGAGTGGTCGGAATCAAGGTTGAGATCCTGCCAGCGCTGGAAGACTACCTGACAGACTGTGGCAAAACGAACCTGGCTCAAGTTGAGCAGTTCCTGGAATATCTGGGCGGTATTGAAGACCAGGCCATTGTTTCTTGCTCACAGGGTCGAACTGCGCAGCTGAAAGTGCCACAGGCCGGTGCCACAGGCCTTGCTTCTGGTCTTCTCAGGTCTTCAAGAACCGCTTGGAAAGGGAGGCGAAGATGAGAGCTGAAAGGCAAGAAGAGCGCAGCAAGGAGACCAAGGAGGAGGCCGTTTCAGAGTAGCCATATGATCTTGTCGAAGGAGTGTGGATCTGCACTACGTAACGTGAACTTAGGTGAGAGATGGTGAGAGTCTTGCTGTGCCAGTGTCGGAATGTCCTGTCAGCACTCAGCATCTTACTTCAGGATATTGGTGGCTCAGCAGGAGGTCAGATGGGTGCAGATTTGGCTGGTGAAGGCACGCAATTTTTCAGATGTTCCGGCTGGGTTCTCAGCTTGCGAAGCGATCAAGATCAAGCCGCAGGCAGCACTGGCACTGCCGACTTCATGCCGAAAGAGGAGGCCTCGGACACCAGTGCCTTCCACGCGCAGCTGTTGGTAGCATTGCCAGCACTCAGATGCACACCCCAAGTCTGCAAGTACGTAGCTGCGTAGCTTTGCGTGGTCCAAAACCAAGGCCCAGAGCTTCTCCATGGATTTCGAGAACTTGGAGACGCCAGAGCCACCGGCAAAGCGACAGCGCCAGGAGATGCGCAGCCTGCAGCGTGCACACAGGGCACGCAGGGCACGCGGTTACGAGAATCATTTTTTGCCCTTCGTGTGATCTGTCATGTAGGAGCCCACTCTCGATCCACCGAAGCCGAAGGAGAACAAGGACCGCACCCGCTTCATTGCGAGGGTCTGATGGCACATTGACATCCTACTGCCGGTTCTTTACTCGCAAAGCACGGCCTTGCTCAAGAGATGCAGCGCAGGCCAAATCGGGCAAGATCGTCGACCGTGAGTTCCACCAGGCCTGGGTGCCCAAAGAAGTCCCTGACTGTTAAGGGGATTCAAAGCAGCAGCACTCCCCCCTATGCGAAACAGTGTAGCCCAGGCTCTCCGAGATCGCCTGAACAACAGGCAAGATTTGGGCGAGGCCCGGACAGTAAGCTGGGGTCTGAGAAACTTCTAGGAGGCGCCGACAGATTACAACCCTCCCCTCAGGCCATGCCTGACACAGTCCGCCTTGGAGAGGGACCGCACTGGAAGCAGTACCTCGGCAAATGTTTGAATTGTGACTTTACCAGACCTCAAGCTTTCTGCACATATCAACCATATTGACAAAGTGCGACCTGCTCTGAATCATTCATCCTAGTTCCAGTTCTGTTGTGAAAATCGCATCATGATGCAGCGAATATGTAGAGGTGTAGCCTGGGTTTGGCCGCATTTGCGTCGTTTTGTTTGGGGGGAGCCGAGGCGCTACTATTTCGAAAAGTTCAAAGTGAAACAGGAGAGTTGCCGAACATGCATGGCTACATGTCCCCACGGTTTTCTGAGCCATCCTGCACATCTCCGAACATCATAGGATGACCTTGTCGATTTCCTGCAGAGAATACGAAAAGCCTACGTCGAGGGCTTGTGCTGGGTCCTTGTCTACTACTACCAGGCTCGGAGGTTGTTGTTTTTCAAGGCCTGCACGTGTTTGTGCTTTCCCATCGTTGCCACAGTTGGCAGGGCTGCCCGTCCTGGACCTGGTTCTATCCTTATCACTATGCGTTCCCTGGCTAAGCGACTAAGATGGGCTTCGGATGTAAATTTGGCAAATGAAGCGTGGCAGCACAGCGCAGCCCGGTCCAGATCAAAGTGCACATCTCTTGTCGACACTGTGACCATGTCAAGCCATGTCTCAAGTTTTGCCACAACCTGTTGAACAGATTCAAAAAAAGACCCAAGGCCATTTGCCTCTGACCTGATTGGGTGCGGCAACCTCAAGTGCGGGGAGCTGACCTACTTCCAGCCATCTGGCAGATCATCCTTTCGTTTGTAGGGTTGCTGTTCATTTGCTGGGAGAGTGTTACAGTTGCACAACCGCAGCACATATGCACTGAGGTCTGGGCAGCCCTTCCAGCCGTTCCAGCAACTGATGAGTGTCCTCCCGCCAGTCAGCGCCGAAGAGGCGACCGCAAGCGGACCAAAAAGGCGAATCGCCGTTTGCAGAGATCTGAATGCCGCTGCTGCGAGGCCGGCATCCCAGGCCCAATGCGCGAACTCATGAAGCAGGCCTTCTCTCCGTCTCCCGGCATGAAGTTCAGTCCAATCAAAACAGCGTGCGTCTTTGGGCACCAGTCTGGGAGTCTGAGAGACACCTGTATGTGCAGCAGGCTAATCGATTTCTATCCAGTGGACTTCGGCTTGGATCTGAATGGCAAGCGCTTTACATGGCAGGCTCCCAAACTCAGAGTCTCCTATTCTTGTCGTTGCACCTGCCCTCAGCTGTTCAGGCCGTGGTTCTCTTGCCATTCATAGATGAGCCTCGACTGCTGCGGGTGTTGGGGCCGCTTCTGGCGAAGCTGAAGCCCCACGAGAAGGCAGAAACCTGTGGTATGCCGGTGCACGAAAGAAGTCATGCCGGCAGCGACAGCTGCGACTGACTGATCTCAGATCAGAAATCGACGGGGCAACGAGCTTGTCTTCGGGCACAAGCAGGACAAGGTCGGGCTGCCGTTCCATTCTGCAAGGTGGGCGTGATGTGCCCCCGGTATCAGGCCTTGTTCCATGCGGTGCAGCTGGCACAAGCAGCCTTCGAAGCCGGCCATGCTGGCCTGAAGCAGCATCCCGGCCTTTTCATCATGCTAGTGACTATTGAATGCCCAAGCAAAGATGTTGTCTTGCGTCCTTGGGTGCTTCCGCAGATGGCATCCTTGGTCCAATGGGTTCCCTCGCTTAGGACTGTGCGCGACAGGCGGGTGGCAGGGGAACGTGGATTTTGCCCGTCCCCTTTGTGTAGCCGAGATAAACGAATGCCCAACGAAATTCGTGTGTGCTCACCCTGCATCACAGCAGCTGGCGCGGAAAATGCACAGTGGCGGTGGCAGCCGCTTGTGTGTTGACAGATACCTCTTCGGGGCCTTGGAGGGCTGGCAAGGAGGAGGTGCCAACAGAGAGGTGCGCATGGGACTTGGGGCTCTTGTGACTGTGGCTGGGACCAAGCAACGTTTGGAGTGCCTCGCGCGTGAGACCCGAACCGTGCTGTAACCGTAACCCAGTCCTGCGTGACGCAGGTGACGTCCCCCATCGAGGGTCTCCCTGACGTGGAGGAGTCGCACTGTATCTCGGCACAGCCGCTCGACGACAACAGGTTCGCTTGTGGGCTTGGCCTCAAATTGAGAGGTCACTTACCCAGCGTGTAGGGCGATGGCCACGTGCTAATTTTAAGTGTTGTCAGTCGGCATGTGGCGCGGACTGGCGGTCCAATTCCGACACGAAAGGGCATGCCTCCTTTGACAGCATTATAACCTGACAAGACCAGGTTCACAGACCCGGAAGGGGTGCCCCACCAGTCCAAGCTGTTGCCCGGCATCGCCGAGCAGCCAGTGGCCGCAATCTGAGAGTCCACCGTATCTCAAAATGTTCCACAAAACGTGACATGCGTGCAGGCCGTACACTGTACAAGCCCCTGCCGCAGATATCATCAGGTGGTCAACGCTGCAGACATGGACGAAGGATCTCGCCTGAAGGGCTTCGGTGGAGAACCGGCAGCTCGGCTGCAAAAATGGACTTCCTCATGGTGGCGGTGGGTTTTGTGTTTGCCATTTTCAGGCGGATCAAGAGTGCCTTTTCGATTTCTACGTCTTTCTGCCCGGTCGGCGCAAGATGTGTGCAAGACATGCATTGTCCCCTTATGGAGTCGGGCCTAGATGCCTTCCCTTCCACGCGCACGAATTGCGAGGGGTCGTGCGCACAAGAGAAATGAGGTGACGGAGGGATGAGCACTAAAGACAAGAGCAACCACTGCGAAATATTTCTGGCCGCGTGGCCCCTGGCTGAGGCACGCAAGCTGATCATGCAAGCCCTCGGCAAGGACGGCAGAAGAAAGCGTTACCAAGAAGCCATGTGAGAGGTTGCCTAGCTTGCGATGTTCCTCGTGTTCCTCCTGCGAGCTGAAAGCTGCTTCAGTTCGTGCTACCGGAACATGCTTGAGTTTGACGATGGTACATGCAGCCTCGTCGTGCACGCAGCTCTCGCTAGCGGAAAGATGCAGCTCCGGACGGCGGGATAGTTTTTGTTGTCTTATTTTGCATGTTGTTGGGCTGAAGGATTTTGCGGAGTCGGCACGTGGAAGTCGCTACTTCATTCAGGGTCAATCAAGCCATGTGCCCATGGGGCACATGCGTGAAGTCCAATGCGCATCTGTGCAGCCACGGTTATTCATGTGTGAATTTCCGGCAAGCATCCATGTGAGAATGGGTAAGCTCCTTCGCGAGAAAAACCCTGAAATAATCTACGCATGCGCGCAGGCTTGATGATCCATGGGCTTGCCCCCTCGATCATCGACCTGTGGAAGAGTATCGGTTCCGTGAGCAGGCTGCGCGAGGGGTCTGGCATGCAGACAGACGAAGGGAAGGGGAAGAAGACTGGTGAGAAGGATCGATGGGATCGGAGAGGGCTGCCAGGGCACAATTGAGCGAGCGGGACGGGGTTGAGTTCCCCTGATATGCGGCAGAGGCATGGAAGCCAGGAGCCCGTCACATCCTGCGTCGTGAAGAGACCCAGCAGTAGCGAGAGGTTCCACCGCCACCAGCAGAACTCATGCCTTCGACAAGCTGTCTGCTACGTCCGTCCACTCTTCTGCACTGATGATAATGTGCATGCACTTTTCCTGTTCAGTTTCTTGATGTGCTTCGCCGTCACGACCATGGCCGGGATCCGAGTTGTCTCCTGGAGGATGGGCGAATTTTGGCAGTTTTGGCCGCATTGGGGTTCTTCTGGCTAGACGGCGAAGCGAACACAGCAGTCGTGCTCAGATCATCTTGCCTGCTGTTTGGGCAGCTCTATTTGCGACTCGCATGCTCCACCATGGCGTGCACAGGCCGGGCTCACCAGGTAGACTGGTCATTGTGGCTTCCCTGCAAGCTCAGAACCCACTGCTGCAACTTGCTGTTACTCGCTGCCAGTGACGTGTCGCGCGCCGCCTGCTACTGGGAGCCGATTTTGCGACCATGGGCCAGGGACCAATTCCCAGTCAGCAGATTCGGTATTTCTGGTGGGAATGTGACTGAGCGCATTCGGGTCCGGTTCAATCTCTCTGTTCCATATATCGAGACTTCCTTGGGCCACAAAGTTCTCAGAACTGTAGGTCCTGTTTTGCCTTGTATGAGCATTGGGTGTACGAGCCAGAGGCCCCGAAAGCCCGAAGATGGTGATGATCGCGCTTTTGTGATCGAATGTCAGGGATGCGGTGTGCGGGACAGAGGGCGGGATGCCCACAAGTTTCGCCACCGCAAACAGCTACTACAATGACTAAAGAGTAATGACTGCGACACGAAGAGGAAGACGCGTAATTCTGTTGTTCACGAATACAGTCTTCTTCGACATGGCAGCAAATGCGTGGCTGGGGTAGTGAGTCGGTAATACTCTGGCTGCAGGTTTTATGCCATATTTGGTCTGCATCGCTCTGCTTGGACGCTGCCTCAGTCAGTGCGTTGCAGCATAGAGTCAGAAATCAAGTTTCCTCACCAAGACTCGCGCACCTCTCACATCCCCTGATGGAGGTGTACTACATGGTGACAGCGCGGAACAAGGCTGATTTTCCGAATTTGCATCGACATCTGTATGAATTGTACTGTGTGTGTGTCACAGGACCGGTGGACATGCTGGGACGGTTTCTAGCAATCTCAAGATTCTGTGCTGTTTCTGCAGGCTGTCGTGGAGGTGTGTGCTCACTTTCCAGAGGTGCCCGTTGGCATGGCAGCTTTGAGGCATTTAGGCTTAGTGGTGAATTCGGCGCGACTAGCATGTTGCACCGCAGAATGTGTTGTGTTGTGAAAGCGCACTGTCCACGTGCGACCTGAAGGTTGCAATTCTGTGCATGGGTCTGCCCCTGAGTGAACTGAGTTCGCCCGGGCTGAGAGTAGTTGAGCACAGCTGCTTAAGGTATCGGAATGTCGCTGCCCCGGCTATTGGTTGCGGCACGCGCTGCAGTTAAGAATTAACCTCCCGGAAACGAGCCCTCAGGCTTCATTGTAGTTGTTAAGTCATGCTGCGCTGAATGTTGAGTCTGCTGGGAAGCATTTGTCGGCTTTGCAGATGACAGAGAGCTTGATATGGTCAGAGACACTGAAATGGTACAGAGACGTGCATGGCTCATTGAACTCCGGATAGTAAGAAGCATCGCCCGCCCCCCGTCGACATTGATTCTCGGGGACGAAGCCCATGCCGTGGCGGGACTTTTGGTGTGCTGGTTCGCTGCCCTCTCTTTGGAAGAGCAAGCCCGGCAAGTCCGTTTGCTGGCAAGGTGTCAGCCACAGGCTCCGTGTTGGCGCTAGAGTACGGACGAAAGACTTCTCACTCACCCTGTGACGCATGACATGGCATTCATGGCGTGACCTGATGAAGGCTGTTGGTAAAGCTGCTGCGGCAAAGCGCCGAACTGACTCCCCGACGGCTTTTGGCCCTTCGGCTGGCATGCGATCTACCTGTACCACAGGTCCTGCTTCGACAGGCCAGGGCCACGGGCAGTTAAGGGACTTTTGCGCTTGGCCGCCCTGCCCCCGCCCTTTCCAGGACGTGACCGTGCTGTCTGATACGCTGAGACTACCAGCGAGCGAAAAAGCCTCGGAGGCCGTGGGTGAACTCGCAAATGCCTGTCGATCCGGTGGGCACAGCTTCTGAGGTCTCCATTCAGCTGGAGTGGCTCGTTCCCCAAAGTGCTTCTGGCAGCAGAAAGCGCAGCGCCTCATTTAAATGGCTGCCCGGCTTTGGCTGCACGGATGTTGGTGGCCGATGCCCACGCGACTTCAAGCGTGTGGTGCTCTACTTGCACGGCGGCGCCTACGTGCTATGCACTGCCAAGTCCTTGCGGGGCATCACGTTCAATGTCGCTGCCGCCCTACAGGTGAAGCCATCTTGAAACAGCTCGTACTGTTCGGTAGTGATGCCCTGTTTCATGTTGCAGCTTGCACATGCTTGCACGGCTCTGGCAAGATGTGATAAGATGTGGACTTCCATCAGCTCCCATGCTGCAGGCGGCGCTTTGCGCACCTGATTTCAGGCGGCCGCCGGAACATCCGATTCCCGGGCCGATGGAGGACGATGTGCAGAGAGTGCTGCTGCTTAATGCATCGGGACTAGGGAGACGGCAAGACGCTTGGAGAGTCAGAGAAATTCCAAGGCGACCGTACTACGAGGGTCCATGCCCGTGGCATCACCATTACTAGCATCACCTTCATCAGGAGCACCATCACAAGCATCACTGAACCATCAGCACATTAGCCATGTTTTATCTAGGTTTTAAAGCCACAGCCACCATCATTACCGCGGCCGCGGCAGCATCATTTCACTGCATGAGCCGCCCAGCCAATGACCCTCCCCAGCCTCTGCTGACTTGCTGCCAACAGTTTTTTTCAACTTGACGAAGCCGAAAGACACCACCCTCGCGAGCCTGGCATCAGACTTTCATGTCTCCACTCTGGCTACCGTCCTCTTGCACAAGCACATCAGTGTTCAAATCGTATAAGAAAGCAGTTCCAGCCGAAGCTACCTATGAAGTCCGCTGCAGAGCTCGTTTCGCTGCAGCGCCAGGTCATGACCGAATTTCGTTATAGTTATGATACAAGCAATGGTGGTTTGCAATAACAGCAGCGCCGGCCACTGGTATTGAAGTGATCTCACGCAGCGTCACATTCTACAAATGTCAGTCAGCATAGAACCAGGGAGTTGCAGAAGCACCAGCACATGGACTTGGTTGAAACGGGCCGGATAGCAATCATACAGCACCAGTCTTGGCACACAAGGCAATGGAAGTTAGCGTCGCATTCTTTCTTGCAGCAAACAAGGTGGTTGAAGGCACGTTGGATTCCCAAGGTAGGAAGGGTCTAGCGGCCTGGTCCAGTGAGAGTGCAGCTGGAGGATGCCATAGCGGTGTACCGGCACCTGCTTGAGACCATGCCTGGAACGGATATCATCCTGGCTGGGGACTCTGCAGGCGGAGGAATCGCAGCAGCGATGATGCACAAGCTTCAGGATCTCACAGATTCGTTGCTGGGCCTTGCATGTCGCATCATGTCGCATGTCTCGGCGTGCAACAGGAGCTGGAGTTGCCTCCTCCGACTTGCTGCATCCTCATCTCTCCCTGGACGGACCTCGGCCACGATGGGATGCGGAACGCGACGCTCTCCAACGAGGACCGCGACTTCCTGCCGGGAGCCCGGCCTGACGTTCTCGGAATTCGAAGAAAGGGTAAGGGCGCCCCGCGCTCCGCTCGGCAGCCCGTGAGGCCCCCGGACCTGGTGGAGTTTTGCGCTTCGATGACTCGCGGAGATCTGCCCCACAACGATTGGCAGCACTCGCCAGTTTTTGCACCAGGTCCGCTGGACAAGATCCCTCCTGTTCTCGTCGTTTACGGCGAGGACGGCTGCCGAACAAAAAGTTTCCTCAGACCTTTAAGGGGGCACCCGGCATATCCCGGCATCTCAACGGCTAACTTGAGGACGAGCTGTTGGCCGGGCAGATTGCTCATTTTGGCGACTCGGGCAATTCAGCATTCGGACGCCTTCTTTGAGCATTTCGGCGCTCCGAGGCAGTGTTTGGCGACAGAAGGGTGCAAGTGTCACTCTCGTGCCCGTTCGAGGCCTGGAGCTCGGGCAGGGTTGTCGCCAGTGACAGCTAGCTAGTCGGTGCCAGTGCGAAATCTCGCGGGCCGCCCGCAAAGCATGCAGGAGTACATGTCTGTACTGGCCTGCATGTCAATGATGTGCATCCGCGCACTTCGATGCCCGTTTGGAAATCTGCGGAGTACCGGCAGGGTTGCTCTGAGATATGGTATTGCCGAAGATGAGGGTAGAATGGTGCTGGGTCGGTTGTTCGGCGAGACGAGACAGGCGGGGTGCATGCGCCATTGCTACTACATCATGTTTGGGAGCCTGCAGTTGATGCTTTCAGAGTGACTAGGCAGCATTGCGGAAGCGCATGAGCTAGTCCTTCGTCCATGTTCACACTGCCCTATTGTGCACTTAGCTGAGGACTTGTCCAGGTTTGTTGAGGAACACTGCATCAGAGTTTAGCAAGTGTAGCTCTTGTACCAATTTTAATGGACTCTTGACCAGAACCAGAGGCCTGAGAATGCGAATTCGGTCCGGCAAAGATCCGTTGGAATTTGCGTCCCGCAGCAGTCTCGCTGCCCTCTGCCATGGCTCACGCAGTGAGCTTTTGCAAAGGAAATGAGCTTTTGAAAAGACCTTTGCGCCTGATCTCGGCACCAGACGAAGGCTTACAGGATCTTGCGGGATCAGACCATGCTTGCCTAGCGGCCTGGCTAGGTATGGCCTGCTCTCATATGCCAAGTCTGTAACAAAGCCGAAGCACATCCCTACCCACAGCCACGCTCTTAGACTTCCATCTGGGCTCTGTGCACGGCCATTGCCATCGCGGGAGACGCTTGAGATCGCTTGAGGCATGGTCCCTTCGTTGCCCGGCGGGGCCTTGGTGTGGGGCACATTCCTCAGAAAGCTCGAAGTGTCTTACAGCAGTGTTGCAGCATCTCCAACTCTTGTTTTTGTGCTGCCTGATGCACAGACAAAGTCAAGGCTCAAACAAGCCTTGCTGTAGTGCAGGGGCTCCACAATGCTAGCTCAATCGAAGCAGCTTTGGGTACGCTTCTTCTGGTGTACCCCTCAGGTTTCTTGCCAATGGCGACTATGGCATTCTGGGCTGTCACCTTGTACAGGCGCGACAGACACATGACCGCTGTTTTCAATAGGAGATCTGACTTGCTTGTTTCCGTTGTCCGCAGAAACTCGGGTCTCTCTTCTTCAGCTTTGCTTCCAGTCACGGCCCACGAAGAGACCCGACCATGCAGTCCACCGAAGATGTCAACAGTGTCTCGGCCGAACTGTTGTGGGACCAAAGGGTCAACTGTAACCTGCAAAGTATCTACGGTCGAGCTACCCGTCTACCCAAGGCGCATTATCCCGTCTCCTGCCGGTGAGCCGGGGCAGTCACCACGGGATGACATACAGATGCCTTGATCTGTGAGTTTCTGGAAGGAGCTGAACCGACAGATCCACAGTGACATCAAAGACAGTGCCGGGGACTGCGAGGCTTCCGAAGGAAGTCGAAGGCGAAGGCCGAAGGAACCTTAGCTTTCCCAGAGGCGCTGTGGGACTATCGGACGACCATCGGGGAAGTGCTGTTCTCCAGTCCGCTCTCAGAGATCTACAGGACGGCCGCCGTCGCATGAACTGATATTGGTAGGGATGCCGTGTGCTCGAACCGCAGGAGTTGCGAGGGAAGTAGCCGGCTCGCACACATCACGACGGACAGGGGAGGAGTGGCTTGGGACCCAGCCCAGCCTTGTTTGCCGATTCGCTTGATCTGCATTCCCTAGTGAGTATTTTAAAGAATGTACTGGAATGGAGGGATGAAGGCAGGGTTGAAAACAAGCATTCGACACCTTAGCAACCTACTGCATGCCTGTGCTTCTGTCGTATGTCAGATGGGGCAGTGTTGCGGCCAATTTCAGCACAATGTTCCGCAGATGTCCGTGAGCTTGGGAACACGCTCCCAGGATACAGACATTGCCGTTCTGTGGGCCACCGGTCTCAAGTCCCTGGAGCTCGTAGATGCATTGGCATGATGCTCAGCCGGGCCTCTCATGGACGACCGAAGTGTGGTTGTTGTGGGAGGCAGTGCAACACAGGCGCCAGTGCTGAGATACGGTGCGCGATGCCGAAGCAGTGAGGTCACACCGCCGGCTGACATATCCGCACCAAGCCAGCTGGAACTCAGAGTTTTCGATAGGGAGGGTCCAGAGAATTTTCTGTGCGCATACAGGAACCAAGAGGGAGAGGGGGAGGGAGCCGCCGATGAGGCAGTGGGCGCTTACGTTGACGGCAATGTTCAGCAATCTGCATATCTACACCAAAGTCCTCGTCAATGACAAGGCAACTGTCGCTGGCCGGCTTATTGAATCCGCTTCGGGCATGAGGACTACGTGCGATAGTAAGCGCTTGCATGTGCATGCATGCATGCATGCTACGTATGTATGTGTGAGCATGTCCTATGCATGCATGCGCGCATGCATGTGAATGCTTAGTGTGTAGTGAGTGTATATGTGCACTGCGTACATGCATGTGCGTGCATGAGTCTGTGCATGTACAAGTATGTCACGAGCATAGATCCACATGCACTTGTCTTCGGTACTTCTGATGCTACTACTACCTACTACTACTACTACTACTACTACTACTACTACTACTACTACTACTACTACTACTACTACTACTACTACTACTACTACTACTACTACGACTACTGCTACTACTACTACTACTGCTACTGCTACTGCTACTACTGCTACTACTACTACTACTACTACTATCACTACTACTATCACTACTACTATCACTACTACTATCACTACTACTACTACTACTACTACTACTACTACTACTACTACTACTACTACTACTACTACTACTACTACTACTACTATCACTACTACGACAACTACGACTACAACTGCGACGACGACGACGACTACTGCTGTGACTACCACTGCTACTATTAACTGCTAGAATCATGCAGCGGTAAAATTCTGCGATCGAAAGGCATCAATGACAGAACACACGAAGTAGAAGATCAGAAGACGGAACATTGGTCAACGCTCATATGTCCTGCGAATGTATGCATCTTTCTATCTAACTGTCCATCAACCTGTCAACCTAGCTATCTACCCACCTACGTACCTATCCGCTTGTCTATCGTTATCGTTCGAACTAAGCATAATTGCCGTGCGTACCAGGCTCACTTAGCTGTATCTGTGCTATACCTGCAATTGTGTTGCTAGCAGGGCCTTTTGAACGCGACAGGAGTGGCTGAGCGACTACATTTGCTGCGACAAGACTCTGCACTTCACAGTGAAGGCACCCGTTTCAACGGCCTTTTAAGCCTAGCCGCGCTAGAATGTGGTCAGGCAAGTGCCGAGTGTCATGCGGGCATTGGCTTTAGCGGCCTGCGTCTCAGATCTGCCTCGGCTGGCACCGGATTCTGCACAGAGCCTTTCTGAGTCTGACACGAGCTGGAACCGGAGATCTGGGCATAGACGTGAAAGTGAGATAAAGTGAGCCTCGTCTCGCCTTCGGCCAGCTATTCAACTCGAGCTTGTGAACATGGACAAGATCGACTTCGTGCAGAAAAAGCAGATGGTGCTGGATTCAGGCCGGGCTTTCCAAGCAAACAGGCAAGCTGAGACTGCATCTCCGCACAGATGCAATAAGGAGCTCTTTTGGGACTTGTGGTCAACATCAGACATTCCTGACATATCCTGACATGATGACCGGTGCCATGTTTCTTCTGCAACCGACACGATGAGGTCCATTCTGTCTGTTCAGTCGTGCCCTCCACTCCAGCGTGAGGTGCACATGCATCGTTCGAGCTGGACTATGGCACATCCGAAACCGTGGTGGGGCTCTTAGCCCAGAGAGCCTCGCTGTGATACGGTCTCGCGGTGATACGGCCTCGGATGGCTTAGTCGTACTCGTCGATTTTCACTGTGAAATTGTGACCAGCATCCTGTCACGGAGGAGAAAGCGGTTGCTAACTTCATCTCGCTCAAGGCCAGAGCCTTCGCGCCTGTGACCGAATATCTGTCCGTCAGTGGTGTCTGAAACACTGGCACTCTGCTACAGTTACCACAGTCTGCGTCACAAGCAGCCTTTGCAGAAAGACTACCGAGATCGCACCGACCGGCTCAAGTTTGGCTTGCTCAGTTCCAGGGCCTGCGACATGCTAAAACTCCGGATCTGGATGGGTTTGCCTGCTACAAGTATGCCACAATTCCACAATGCACAGGCACCCCTTTGCCTCAAGAACAGTGTGGCAGGCAGGTGCGTTGCTGATGAGAAACTCCGATGGATCGACCACGGACACGCTGCAGACAGTCAGCGAGGCCATGTCCGAAAGATCGTCAAGTTCCACGGTCGTCCCATGGTCTTGTGTTGAAAGGACTTCAAGCTTGGCTGCTGTAGGCAGACGCGTGTGCCAGTGTAATCCTGCGCACTGAACGTGCCGTTCTAGTCTAATTGGCCTGTGTTTCAGATTCGACATGACCGCATAATCTTCGGGATGGGTTCTGATACATCCATCTAACCGCAGACCATGCATGGGTCCGAACCACGACGAGGCGATATCCAAGACCATGCCAATCACTGAGGCTGCTGGTAGGGAAGCCCATCACTATGCTCTCGTCGCGATCCTTTTCATCATCGTGTCGTTGCTCTCTATCTGCCTAGCGTATGGACGTAAAAGCATACCTCCGCTTTGAGAAAACTGGATCCTGGGTTCATGTGTCCGAAAGTAGGTTGTCTTTCTCTGAAAAGATTGATGAAAAGAGTGGCCATGCAGCCGGTGCGCATATCGGAAATACCCGGTGTCAAGGCGTTCGTCATGCAATTTGTGATTCCTGCTGAGATATGTCAAGATTGAGGCTTTCCCGGAGATTTCAGGAGTGAGTTGTCATGACTTACATGACGAGGCGCTCTCAGCGGTCATCGAGCTGAACACAGGGCAAAGATGTCTGACACACGTGTGAGTTTCGCTGCAAGCACCAACATTTGCAAGCTCAAAGAAGATGCATGGAAGGATGCATGGAAGAGCTGACAGCTGGCGCCGCTGACGCCTGGCGAGCTCTGTGTTCCTTCCAAGCAAAGCTTGTCCGCTCTTGCAAGTGGCTCACGTAGTTCAGCAAGTTTCCCTGAATCTTGTCCGTTATGTCTCACAGCTGAAGTCGCCAAAGGTGATGGCAGAGACGGTGCCCGCATGTTGCTGAAAGTTGCTAAACGAACATATATATATATACCTGTGAAGCCCAACCTCTGGAAATAAACAGCCGCAGCCGGAATCCTCAGGAAAAGCGCACGTGCCCTGAAATTTCGTGCGTTTGGGTTTCGTCAGGTTGATGGCTAAATTCATCGGATTGAGATCGCAGGGGATGTGTTGGGCATACCATTGTAAATGGTGAAGTTGAAATACCTTCAACCTCAATATCAATGGTCTTCCGGAAGCCCAAACAGCCTCGAATCAACCCGCAAGCTTGCGAAACCGCTTAAAGCCTTGCGAAGCTATCTGCGGCCCTCGTTTTGCGGCCATTGCGAGAGCTGGCTTCACGGCGGTTCGAGGAGCGAACCTGGGAAGTAAGGGTTCTTGTCAGGATTTCGTTGTGATAGAATAGCCCTTCGATAAAAGAAAAGGCTGATATTGTTTTCGAGTTGCTCTTGTTCCAGCTAGTCGAGCCAGGAAAGCTCGAGCATTAGCAGAGCATCCTTGTCAAGAACGTGTTGAGCCCAACACAGATACCGCTGAAGTACCTTCAAAGCGATTGCCCTGGGATCCACTCTTCGAGATATGCGGGCAGTGTGCCCAACAAAGTCTTCAGACATAAAGGTTGCTTCGGCGACGGGATTGACAGCTATCCCGCCTGTTGTCCATTCATCGTAGACCCGTAGGAAAATATGGTTGAGATAGTGGATCTTCGGTCTGTTCTTGAACAAGCACAACTTCTGCTCGTAGCACATGCTTGAAAGATTGGAATATCCGCACAAGAAAGCGTGGCCATTCCTTCTTTTTTTCGACTTTCCCAAGCCAAAGTGAAAGAACACTAAACTTCATGAATCAGTTATTCGATCGAATTGGTACTTGAGGACAGGCCAACCATGAGAAATCACAAAATCCTGCCAATACCAAGCGACTGGATGACTTCGATGCAATCGTCTGATGACATCCAGTAGTCGGCTCGGAAGCATTGGCGAATCGCTCGCCCCATAGCAAGAGCCGCCTCCAAGATTTCATTCAAGATTGGATCGCTTCGCACTTTGCCCACGAACTCTTCCTGCTGCAAAAAAAAAACCAAGAACTGCATCACCACGGCAGTGTCACTGTTTTTCGACCATTTCCCTTCAGGAAACTCACGAGTGGAGCTGTAGCCTAACAGGTCTTTCGACAAAAAACCGCAGTGCAAGCGTTTCTTCTGTGATGTCATGAATGTAGCAAGGAGCCGATTCAAGGCTGCGAGGTCTCGGTCGAAGCCACCTAGGTTGAACAACATCCGCATGCTGTAGGTGATTGCAGAAGCCGTAAAATCTTGTCCGACGCCCGCATGAAACACATGGAACAGATCAGCTCGATACCAGGCTGACGGGGTGTCGTCAGGATCCAGTTGCATGTACGACAGCAGGGGGCCGCCGTTGCCCTGCCAAGGCACTCGATTGTTTTGTCTTCGTGTCTGTAGCCAAAGTGGATCGAAGAACCCGATGTGTTCGAACGGGTAATTCTCGGTTTCGTTTTCGGTTCCTGCCATGCATAGCCAGCAGCAGCCAGTTTGCGAAGCCTTAGTCCTAGACGAAGCCCGCTTGCGAACATTGTGGAAACTTCGGTTCATGTGACCGATTTTCTTGACAAATGGAGAATCTCCAGTGAATCCAATAATCGCAATATACCACGTAGTCCCCATGGCCTGAAATCCGTCGCTGAAAAGGCTTTGCAACTTCTGACCCCACAAATCCAAAAGCGCATCGAGAGCTCCTGGATGGCGCTTGTAGACAAGGCTGCTGAGAACTGCGAACAAAAACCTTGTTGTGCCAGAGTTCCCTCGAAGATTGATGCCCAGAGTCAAGTCATCAGCCTTTCGCTTGCCACTCAAATCTACAGGGTTCGACCTGGATCCTGCTCCAAGGGCAGGGAACATTGATAAGATTTCGATCGGATCCTTTTTGTAACCGCGACCACCATCTCCATGAAGGTAGTACGGAATGAGGTTACCCAGAGGAATGTATTGTGAAAATATCCCGTGATTGGGATGCACTTCTCGAAATTTCTCCCAGAAAGATAACATACATGCTTCAGCCGACTGGACCGGCACCCCAAGCACTTTGTGAAAAAATCCATTCCCGCTCAAAGTTTCAAGAAAAGGTCGTGGGTCCAAATACGGGTACTGTTCCAGGGTCGCAACCTTCTTAAAAGAGATAGGCGCCGGCAGTGCCAACATGTGCTCCCTGAAAATCTTGAAGAGTGGAGCGTCCGCGCTGGATTCTTTCACTCTCGCGATGCTTGCTAACACGGGGCAGGAGTCCGTCTTCGCCGCGGTCCTGGCATCCAGGACGATGTCTTTCGCCGGGACCTCGGCCGACAGAAGATTGCAAAAGCTAAAGTTTGCATAGAATGCAACGACCGATCATCATGCTTGCAGAACTTCGTAAGCTTCCCAGACCTGACTAACCCATGCAAGCAAGATCGTTTTTGCACAACGCACGAAGCCCGAATTGTGCAGACTTGTCAGTGTGCTTTCACACCCAGCACCCCCGCCCCTATATCTTACACAGCCAATCTCAACTAACCCAAAATGGGTTCTTTCTGCGAAGCATTGGTAGCTGCACAATACGCATAGTATGGAGGCGGGAAACGAGGCACTTGGTTTCTATCACGCATACTTTCACCGCCCAGTTGTCGATTTCGGCATCGGTAACCATTGTCGTAAAACTCTGCAATGACAGCAGCCTCCAACATTTCCAACATACCCAGAAGATCGGAGCGATAGGTCTGGTGGATGATGACGAAGCTTTTGAAGTTCTGCTGACGGTAACTCTCCCTCCGTTTCGTTGGGTTGGCAGTGAGCCCTATCTTGAAGACGCACAATTGCTGACCCCCGTTCTCCTTTTGAATAGCCCTGACGGTATCCAGGCAGTGCCAAAGGATTTTACCAGCAGTTGAATCTTCTGTGATAACCCGCACATCCAGGTCTGGCTTGCCCTGCTGCTGCTTCTGAGCCGGACATTGACATGGGCACGGAGCCCTGGTCACTGAAGGAACTGGGCTGGGTTCCGAGGAAGTGGAGGGATTTTCATCCTCTGATTCGCTCCATGGGAAAACATGGTAGCGTGCCGAACTCATTCTACGCTGAAGCTCTTGGAAAGTATGCCGATTGCGTCATTTGAAGCGTGTGCATCCGTGCCCAATAAACTACAACCTCTGAATACATAAACCTGCAAATTGAGATCCACGGCGGCACAAGACTGCATGTACGCAAGCATCAAGCAAGGAAGACAGATTCACGCAAGAGCCTGTGCATCATGTAGCATGGACTCACGACAGCTTGCTGAACTCTATATTCGTTTGATCTACTTGGCTATAGAATTCCATACTCACGTCCGATCTGTGGGGCCCAGACCCCTTTGCCGTACTTTCTCACGAAGACATAGACATTCTCCCCGATGTAGCGGTCATCTTCTGAACCTGCGTGGTTTCATGTTTTTCAGCTAGCTTTTGCGTAAAAGGTTGGTGGATGATCGGCCCTATAGTAGGATCGAGGACTTTGGGTTTAAGGTACTTTAGGGGTTTTCGAGTGTTGAGGATATAGGGTTCGATCGGGGTTCAGGGTCTTGGCGCCCACAGCTACAGGTTCTTTAAGTCTGGCAGGGTTTATAGGCTTCTGGTCGGCAGTTCTTTGGGGCTTGGGCTTTCGGACTGCGGGTCTATATGTTCTCGCGCACTACGGAGGTCTTAGGCTTGCGGTTTTGGAATCCAGGCCATGCGAACTATTTCAACTCAGGATTACCGGCGAGAGCGGAGAATTACGCAAAAGCTGCAGTCTTTCTCACCCCAGCAAGATTTCGCGAACGGTCATCAGACACAATAGCCTGCACTCGAGCACAGTCCCTGAGCTGCGCGGTTCCCATAGCAGCAGACGTTTCAACGATCGACCGACATGTTGACTCTTCGCGACTGGACTATTGGGGCTCGGGACTAGATTGGGGTGTAGTATATACTGTCGAACGATGGATGTTTGCCTGCCGCTACCCTGAATTAGGCATGATTAGCCTCCTAGGGTGAGACAAGAAACCTGCCTGTGCCATCAACTCGCTATACAGCTGGAGTACAGCCTAGACACTACGTAAATCACGAGCACAGAGTGACCTCACAAGTTTGTAATCAACTAGCAATGAGCTCCTGTGGTTCCATCTTTAGCACAGCCTGTGACAAGGCAGCGAACAGGAGTTCGGTAGCGAACTCCATCCATCTAGATGCACAAAACGCATTTTCAAACGCAGAAGCTACCTGGTAGCATACACCGCGTGTTTCTATGAAGGAAGAAAGCAAACCCCCAGCTTCAGCCCGCGCAGCCAAGATCACTGGGTGTCCTCGGGATTTTTCTTCGCGGCCTTGGCCTTGCGCAGCTTGCTCAGCTGCTGCCTCAGTCAAGCTATAAAGCGCGAGGCTAGGTGTCGATAGAATCAAAGCCCGGCAAGACCGACCTACTTAATAGATGCAGTCCCGGTTGCTTGTGCGAAGCCTCCAAAGTGCTGGCTTTGCTCATCCTAAGCAGCATTCAAGTGCGGTGTTGCAAGCACGATACATGCATGCCCGCATACTAATTCTAGGACAAGGTTCAGCTTTGTAGTCTTCTTGAAGAGCTCGTGACAGTCACTGGTCATCCTCAGATACTGATAGGTGCAGCACATACATGCTCCAGCATCGGGAAATTCAGAGTTTCACGCGAATCTTGAGCGGCTGAGTAGCTTCTCCGAAAAGCCATTGATCCGACCTTCAGCCTTGATATCAGCCATGTCCTCGTAAACCGTCTCAAACTCCCTGCTCATATCGTCGAGCTTGCGGATGGTCCTGAGGTCAACATGCGAAGCTTCAGGCTACACGGATATCGCAGAGGCATCACCGTGCTTGAAGCTTTGTGCAGGATGATAAGGGTTTACAGGTTTTAGGGCTTCCGGTGCTTTCTGTATTTCTTGCAGACAACAGTCGCATCACAGCTCTTGTCACCCGCAGCTGCCGCTCTCATCTTGTCGAGAAAGCTTGCAAGGCTGTTCTTTGCTTTCAACGTAGCATTGAGATGCTCAGTCAGCACAGCAGCAACCTTAACTTTAAGTTGCAGGGAGAGAACTATAAGCACAGTGCATCATGGCAGGACGGAGGCTTCTCCAAACGACTCGTGTGCGATCCCAAGAGGCAGGCTTCTGCTTGTCGCCTTCCTTGCTCGGTTCCCCACGATGAACCAAAGGATCATCAGCACCGAAGTCGAACCCGTCGAGCTGAACCCGTGGTTTGAAGTTCAACTCGTCTCCCCCGGTGCCCTCATACTTCTTCTCGTGGGTCAAGCTCTCCATGTCTTCCTTGGACAAGGTTCCTTCTGTCCTGATATTGACCCAGTACTCCAGGACATCCTCATCGTACTCACACTGCCTCAACCGGCGCAACTACATGCTAGATTCTGGAAGACCTAGGCTGCGGGGTTTCAGGATCCTTGCTAACTTCGCAGGGGTTCTATTGGGTAGCTTCCTTGGGTACGTAGTGTATGCACAATACGGGGCCCCAGGTTCAAAGCAGTGCGACTCAGGCATACAATATGTGAGACCAGGCAAGACACCTTAAATCTTACAAGTTTGCGTAATCTTCAAGATCGGGTTCCAGAAGCCAGAGAAAACCGAGTGCTCTAAGACTCTAGAGTGCTGATGTGAGTGTAAATGCAAACAATGCATGTAGTCGGAAGATTATGAACAAAAACACATGGTAACTACTTTGATCCATACACGCATATAAGGTTCAACACAGGAATATCGGAGGCATGGCTGTAAACTCCTTGAAGGCACAAGCAGCTAAGATTATATAGTGCGAACAACTCGGTTTGCACCAGGCATAAAACCCCACCAACCATGCAAAGAAGCTCCTAAACCTATCTCGAATCCAGGTTCTGTAAAGTTGAAGAGGAATTGGGGCTAAAACGCCTTAGGGTTTTTACGCTGTAAAGCCTTACAACATCTAAGGCAGGTTCTCGAAAGTAGCGAACAACTTGCTGCCAGGCTGCCGAACCAAGCCCTTGCTCTCCGCCCATTTCACGATCTTCTCGATCCGAGTCCTGAGCTGAATTCGGGTGGGACTACACATGGGTTGAGACCCTGTCGTACATTTCATATATGGGGAGCTGCAGGAATAGATTGCGTTCAGGGACCGACACTGTGGAGATAGTTAAATTCATGCAAGGTTCGCGCTGTAGCTCAGCTCCGTTCTCATATCATCTCGAGAGTAGAAACCTCCCTTGACGGTGAGCTTCTTCTTTCGAGTTGTCACACACAAGACTGTCACGGACTCCAGGAACACAGCCTTCAAGTAAGAATCGCGCACCGAGACATACAGTTGTGCTTCCCAAAATTGATTCTACAGCATCGTATGTATTTGCATGGAAGTCGGAAAGCAGCCTAGGCAGGACACCCTTTCATGCCTGATCCTAGGGAGTTTATTGGTTCTATAGCTAGGAGATCAATACCTTATTAGGACTTTGAAAGAACTCTCCCGGCCCACCTTGACACCTCCACTCTTGGCCCACATTTGGTACAGGGTTGTACGACCTTTTGCGGCATCGTTAAACATCTCGAAGATATTCTCCGGAACCTCAAGATGTCCGCTGCACGGCTTCGGTGTGCAAATTCTCCTGACCTTGCTTTTCTCGTTCTTGTCCAAAGTGGCACTTGTCAACACCCTGGGCTCCTCGTTCTCATCGTCTGAGGTCGCAGGCGACCGGGTCCTCTTCGTGCCGCGTGGCACTGTGCCTTTCTCGGCACCGGGTGCAGGCGTAGAAGTCGCGGATTTGGGCGGGCTGGAGGGCTTTGGCAATGTCTCGGGTTCCTGGGCACTACGGTTTTTTAGTTCAGCTAGAGGGTTTCTATATAGGCAGGTTGGTGTCATACGGATCGATCCAGGGCTGAGGGTTTATTAGGGTTTAGACGATCGACCTGTTGGGTTTTTTAATACTATCGATAGATATCGATTGCATGAGACTTAATGAATTGGCAAGGAACGGTAGTCCTTTTCAAGTTGGCCACCGGGGGAGCCGAAGCGGGCTGTCCCGCCTTGCTTGCATCCAGAGCAGCCTGCTGCTTCAGGATGACGGTTTTCATGAGCTCCATCTGCTGCTTCATTGCCTAGGAATGAGCTTGCCAGATCGAACTTCTTTTATAGGTCAGAGGCCCAGTAGCTTCTCGACTCAGGTGATCACAAGTTACGTGGATTCACGCAATCACTGCTCATAAATCTGGCTCAATATGGTTCTCGAGGATTAATATGCAGACACAACGGGAACTACGCACCGAAGGAAAACATAGCTCATGTGCCTATAGCACAAATCAAGCAGCTGTAAGGGCTATCCAGGTTTTAGTCCGTTATAGAGCAAAGCATCTTATATCTGCATGGGGCTGGGGCTTTCTGTGGTCACTGCTTCATGGTTTGGGGGCTCGGCGAGAATATTGTGCTTCAGACTGCGGGACTTGGTCGCTAAAGTATGTTTCGGGGTCCTATAGTAGATTTGGTTCCTAGGCACGGGAAGATCTTGCATGATGCAAGCTATATAGAAAATACGCGAGATCATATATGGGATGGGACCGAGATACCTGAAGTTCAGGGTCAGGCGAACGCGCAGGCGTGGAAGGCGAAGTCACAGGGGTCGGTGTGGCTGGCGACGGCAGATGGTGCTCATCATATTCCGATTTCACCTGAGTTGGGATTGCTTTCGGCTTTAGGGCTAGAGGGTTCTGACCAGTACATGTCATGTGGGCAGCATATATGACCGACGGCGTAGTACCAAGGCACGGGAACAAGAGCAGCACAAGGGGCTGGCTCACGCTTGACAGGCGAAGCTCGGGACAGGTCCAGGGCTTTCTGAAGCTCCTGTTGGGTGCTGCATTAGCATGAGCGGTCGATCTATCTAGACTACAGTTTACGCGTATGATGTATATATTGTGTGCCGACCCCAACAAAGAGCACCCCTATAGAGACACATGCGCAAATGCACGCAAAGACACAATCAATTAACTTCTATGGAGTGTGTGTCTCGCACATGCACACCACGCACGTATAACGGATCTTTGGGTTGCGTGGAAATCTAGCCACACACCTGATACTGCCTAGATGCCTGCAGAGTGTGCTGCCCCTATCATGATAGTAAAATTCACGATCTGTCCTGAGCCACCTGCTCCAACCCTGTCACGTCACCGGCCGATGCTTGGCGCATCAGCAGCGATAGGCCAGACACCAGGGTCTCTGCCGAATGCACATCTCTTGACAAAGCCATGAAATCACAAAAGGACCGGGGAGGGATCCTACGCTATCCGAAGCGTACACGGAAGCCTTCGGGCTAAATCGGGGCTGCACCTGATAAACCGACACAGCATAGCGTAAAATCATGCTAAAAAAAAAGCAGTTGTTGGCGCGCAACTTTTCGGTTGTTGCTCGCATGTTTGTGGGGGTTGCGCGCATGTTTTCAGGTGTTTCGATTTTCCCAAAATTGCGCAAAATGCCACTTCGCAATTCAGTAGTGCACCTGCTAGCCACACAAGCCCCTGAATCACGCAAGAACGGAGAAGAAACGCACGAAATTGCGCAAACCACAAAAACCTGCAAGCCCAACGCTGGAAACAAGAACCGGAACACTGCCATATTCGATCACTCTCAGAAATCACAAAAGGAGCCTAGCTCAAAGCTTGCAACCCCAAGCTGCGAAACCCCACAAACCCGCAACCCGCACAAACCCCAACCGTCACAACCCCAAACCACGCAAGATCCCAAACCACGCAAGCCCACAAACCCGAAACCCCGCAGCCCCAAATCCTGCAATCGCGCAAGCCAGCCCTTACACCCAGCTGCATGGAACAGCAAAGCCCGCAAACCCAAAATCGCGCACCCCAAACCCTGCAAGCCCAAACCTGTGCCATGCACAGCATAGACATCAACCCTGCAACATCCTGCAACCCCTAAAATATGCTATTGCACTCAACACACACACAAGACTGACAACCCTAAATCCTGTAGCCCCTCGATTGCTCGAACCCATGCAACCCAAGTCGAAGGATCCCTGCGCCACAACAGCCAGCAGCCCCACAAATCCAGCAACCGGCACCAAAACCCAAGCAACCATCAATACCGGCATAGGACAGCACCTGCAAAGCCTAGCCCCTGATCCAACATTCCGGCTTTAGGCTTTGGGCTGGCGTCAGATTTGCGCAGCTAGTCTGGCCACCCCAACCTAGCTCAAGTCCGATCTTGCCTAGCCAATCCCATCCAGCTCACCACCGCATGGTTACGCAACGCGAAAACACAAGCAGCAACTCAATGGAAACTCGATCAGCATCCACCCTAGTTTTGCGAAGCCTCGCACTACCGCTGCCTACTCATGGTCTTTATCTTACACAAGAGAAAAGCGGTAAGCTTGTTGGTGTACGGCCACCAAATGGTCAGGTGACTCCGATCGAACGAGATCCTGTAATTCCATGCTATGCATGCATGCATGTTCACGGAACACAGGCATGTATGCATGCATGCACATATTACGCGGAGCTGAAATGAGAACGTCCTTTGAAGAATTACAGGAAACCCCAAGTCCAATCCAATTATGCAGCTATGTGGGTCATAGCAACCTAGACCCTATAAGGCCGGAGAGGATCTCATATTATACATAGTGGCACGCAATTGTAGGATTCGCGAAACAGGTTATCAGGAGTCCTGCGATATACACATACTGCGGTGTCGGGAAGCCTAGCAATCTTCTATAGAAGCCCAAATCTCGAGGTAGCTGAATACTTAAGAAACTGCGCAAGTCACGTGGCGGGATGGATGGGTTGTTCCTTGCAAAGTTCAGGAGGGATATCTAGACTTCAATTAAGTGATAAAATAGATAGTCCATCATAGAGCACGTCTTTGCCATATGGGCAGAATATGATCATGATCGTTTGAATATGCTACAGCTAGAGAATTAGCAGGATTACAATTACCGCCAACCACGTGCCTCGATTCTACCTGAACTATACTGATTCTATCGATCCTTGTATAACCAATGTACCCCACGCATATTCAGGCTTGCTTGAGTCAATCTACCCGAGCCTGCCCCATTATTATTGGGAATTGAACCCGGCACTAGCCTCCAAACCCTGACACATCCCAACGACCAGGCCTTGTAACCCGCGTAAACCTGGAAACGGTGTTTACGTGCACTCTGTAGCCTCCAGAAACCCCGCAGTGCCTACACATAAACCCCGCGTAGGCTTCTACTTCGCTGGAGTTGGAGGAAGACTGGAGACTGGGGCAAAGATCCCGAGATCTTTCTGCGAGGCGCTGCCTGCTGCATCCTCTGGGTCTGAGCTACAGCATGCAGACTTGGCGAAGTCAAGCGGTCACGCTGGCCACTTACACCTATAGTACGCATGACTCTCGATCGTACAAATATTGCAACTTTTCCGCACAACCGTGGCTGCGCAACGAGTTGACTAGAGTTAATTGGAACAGCGCAGCAAAGTGAACTACGCATTATCGGGTACTTTGAAATGTGTCGAAGGGAAGCAAGCCTGCCACCTGCTGGGAATTCTCAACCCCTTCGCCCCATAGACGTACTTCAAAAGACTTGGAAGTCCTGCATCCGACCAGTCATCTTCTCCCATCTCTAAGGAACACAGAAGTGCAATCACTTTCTCTTCCGAGCAGGAAGTCGTTGCAGCTGTGTGGCTGGATTGGTTGAAGGCCGGGAGCAGCTGTGACATATGGTGCCCGAACTCCTTGGTGTAGGTCCTGGGCAAGCGTATTTTGCAAGGGAGGGTTTACGCTAGCCTTGGCAGGCTTGCCTATCGTGCAGCTCACTGAAAATTAAGAGCCGGTCTGAGTTGCTTTGAGGCCTGCAGCCCCTGTGAAGCATTGTTTGCCTTGCTTGTCGATGCTGCGCTTCACGATCGGCGGAGTCGGCTTGCTTTTGCGCCTTGCCTGCTGCTCTTCTTTGAACGCACGAAGGAGGGGCCCCCTCTGAAACCTGGAAATAAATCGGCGATTGGACCACAGGATCGTTCTTTTTGGAGTGGCACTACAGTAGTGCATCATCCAGAATCTGACGACAAAGACCTGCGATCACTGGTTGCTCTAGCTGTACCAATTGATCTTACTAAAGCAGCGCTGCGTGATATTGGTCAAAAGTCGGAACCTCCTGCACATCACAAAGCCACTGAAATCGTGGATGACGGGCAGCAAGGGAAGACCCTGGTTGCTCCAGAACCCAAGCCGCCCCCAGGGATGCGCAGAGCAAGGAAATCAGCACCGTCCTTGCAGGCCGGCTAAGCATGATGGCGGGTCTAGGGAACTTTCGGAGGATATTGTTATATTACATTCACCTATAGGCCCATTCTTTTAGCAAGATTACAGACTCAGTCTTTGCTGGTGCAAACATGAAGCTTGCGGGATTCTTGTATTTCGTGAGCTAGACTAACTACTGGACGGTCCTGCTCACCATGCCATTACCCTTGACAACACTGTCGCATGACTCGTTGCCGAGGGGGTTGAGATAAGATCTCATCGTCACACCGCGTGCAATCGAAACCCAAGAACTACATTGCATGCCTTGCCATAGAGTAAAACCGTCGTCGGCTCCCTTCAGGACGGACATGAGGTGAAGCCTGGGCTTAGCTCATTTGGGAAAAACCAGGTAGCTGTCGTATGTAGGTTAACAGAAAAGCATACACTGCCTCACAATCCACTGGGCCCCGATCGCAAACCCAGCCGGCGTAGTCACGTCCATAGATCGAGCATATTTCACGTCCATTGAAGCAACGGGACAAGCATGCATAGTCCGGACAGCATTGCTCATCACAGCTTCACCCGCATAGTGCTCTACGAATGGAAAGACCTGCGACATGACTGAGACCCCACAGGACTGTTGCTGCAATTCCAAATTCAGCACTGACCCTCCAACAATCAGGCCTGCTCCCCATTGAATCGTTCATTGAACAGGAGGCAAAGGAGGGCCAGGATGAAAGCCTGCAGAGACAATGATTTTGCGAAGCATCCAAAATCCAGTATTATCGTTGTATATCAGCCTTCGACGACTTTCCGTTCTGCATCCTAACACAAACCATTGAGCACATATTTAGGATTGGATCTTAATTCTTGATTCTTTCCGTATCATCCGGCCTTTGGGGCTTGCATCTTGAGCAGGCCGTGGACCATGCGCTCGGGCTTCATGTGGCCAGCTCGCGGCTTAAAGCTGCGACCAAAACTAACCGCTGATCGATGATATCATCTGAGGCAAGCATATCTTGCTATCGGTATGGGTGCATGCAACTCACATAATCTTGCACTCCTGCGGCACAGCACTGCAGACAGTCGAAGTGCATGCAGCTGCATGGTGCACTGGCATAGGGGGCGGTAACCTGAATCCGATGTATTCGAAGAGCAATCTGGTTCTCCAAGGCGACGACGATGCATGACCTGCGCAAGGGCCGGTATAGGTTCAGGACGGCAAGGGGGCTTCATTACCATGTTTAATCCAGCACGTGCTCTCGAGTCAGCCAGAAGCATCAGCAGGACCATTGTAACATGTGTTACAATAAACAGAATCTCAAGATTTTTGTCCACCGCGAAAGAGATCAGGACAGCTCGCAAAGAACCAAAGTCCTAAATGGATGAGCACGAACAGATGATTGCAGCAGACCTGCTATCATGATCCAGGCAGCATCATATAGACCGTAAATTGAATCAACACAAACGACATACAGCGTAAGCCAATCTCAGAGTGTTTGCTGCAGACTTATCGATCAGTTCAAGCCGGCAGCTGCAAGGCTTCAAAAGGGGCCACAAAGGCCCAAGCAACCAAAATCAGCCTTTGCGGCGAGAGGTTCCATTTGGACCCCGTAATGCTATCCCCTCGCAGCTCAAAGCATGAAGTTGCTTCGATCACATAAGCCACTCGATTCTAGGAATCAGTAGCCATACCCTTCTTCTTGAGAAACGCCTCGACTTGCTTGCGAGACTTCCTTTTGGGGCCCTCAAAGCACTCCTTGCCGGCATCAGTCCATTTCTTACCTTAGCTAGAACGGAAGAATCAATCAACGACGGCAATGTGTTGATGCGTATGCACGCAACTGTTCAAATATCCGCTTAGGAACTGATGTTGTCATCCCGAAGGAACTCCCAGGCCGCATTTGTAGCAATCTCGGGCCACTCTTCCGGGGTCTCGATCGTTTGGCCTCGCTCCTTCATCTTCTGCAACACATAGGTCCAGAAGACATCCTTCGGGGATACGACTATATGGATTCTCTATACTATTCCCACAGATATCGTATGCATCACAAACCCGCAAACTAAAAGTCCTCCAGTTTGGAGTGACCGGTCACGAAGATGCGGATCTTTGCAGTGTAGGCGTCCCGGATCGCGTCGAATCTGGCCATATTGATGGGCCTGGTTGTGGGCCGAGGACGCCTGGCAAAGGTCTTCCTGCCCTCCTCGTCCCCATCCTCCTCCGGCTCAGCCTCAGAAGGCTCCTCCATCTCATCTTCATCGGCCTTTTCGGAGGCCGGTGCAGGCTCCGCATTCTCCGCAGCCTGGGCTTTGTTGCGAACACGCCGGAGGACTGATTTCTCAGCCTTGCGCTTCCCCGTCGCGCCAATCCAGGTGCTTTCGTCTCCACCCAAAGCATCCCAATCCTCATCATCCTCGTAGCGCTGCGTGGCATCCTCCATGCCCTGCTCCTCCTCGTACTCAATCTCGTGCGCACTCCCATCGCCACGCTTGCCGGCCTTTTTCTTTCCAGCTCGCGTCTTCGAGGCTTTGGAGGGCGAGACTTTCTTTCGCCCACGAAGCAGGAGCTTCCTGGACTTGGATCGACCGATCTTGCCTCCACTGCGCCTGAGCTTCGGAAGCTCTGCCGGAGGAGCTTCGCCCAAATCCTCGTCATCCTCAGGAGGAGCTTCCAGCTCCTCTGGCTCCGGATCCAGCTCCTCTCGCTCTGACTCAGATGGACCGACGCTGGCACAAGCAAGGACCTTGCTGGTCTTGGCTTTCGCCTTTCCCTTTGCTTTTGCCTTTGCTTTGCCTTTGGCTTTCGCCTTAGCCTTGCTCTTCGGCTTTACACCGGCAGAGCTCTCTGCCGCATCCTCGTAAGCCTCCTCCTCCTCCTCCTCAGTCGGCTTGCTCTTCTTCTCGGCAACGAGGCCCATCTGCATCTGCCGAGTGATGACTTTTGCAGCCTTGGCTGCACAAAGCGATGAAAATCATAAAACCACGCAGCACACTTGATTTCGCGCATGCGGGCCAAATGCATGACCAATCTTACCTCACACTTACCTCAGGCTAGCAGCAGGCTTCGCATCGGCAGGAAGGCTTTCACCAGCCCGGCTCGCCTCAACGGCTCTGAGCCGACGAGCCTCCTGATCACGAAGCTGCTGTCGCAACTTCTCCTGGCTTCGCAACGTCCTCTGGGCACGTTCCTGCTCGGCCAGGGCGTTTTCGCGATTGCGAAGTTCCGCCTCCTTTTTCTCCATCTCTCCCCAAGCATGGACCAAGTCTTCGGGGCTTGGCAGCCATTGCTGCGTCTCCAAATTGTCCATCCCCACACCAGAAATGCCTGCCCAGCAAATTGCGCTACAAAAATCAATGTATGATCATGCATGCAATGGACATATCCAGATTGAAACATAGGGACACACCCCAATTGCCTGACGTCGCGGTCGTCGCACTCGTAGTGTCAGTGTCACCCGAAGCTTCCGATCCAAAGGAGAGCTTTCGTCGCAATTTCTTATCCTCTACGATCTCCTTGTTCGGATGCCTAAGTTTGGATCTCAAGAACGAAAATTCTCGCATGTTCCCATATGAGATGTAGCGCACATACCGAATGAACACTATACTCTAATCGTGGCAAGACTACAGCTTCATGTTGATCACTGCAAGGACCTGCGCGATGGCTTCGGAATCCATCTTTGCAAGCTGCGCAGCAAGCCCTGTAGAGCCAACACGAGTTTGCGCAGGCTTCTTTTCATGATCCTTAGGAAGCGTGCTGGCTGCATAATACTGATGATCTGCATGACTGATTAAGAAACGCACTTCCGCAGAAAACGTGAAACATGCAACACAGTTTCCAAAGGAGTCGTGGGGGAAATGTTGATCACCTCGGAACTCCTGGTCGTAGGCTTCATCGGGGTCTCACAGACAGCCGCGGTCTCCGGGATCGGGGCTGCGAAGATGGGTTCCTCCAAGTCAGGAACTGGAGCTGCGGGAGGCTTCGGTACTTCCGCCGACTCATCCACTTCATCGACCGGTCTGGCCAAGGAAGAAGCCAGACTGTCACCAGCTGCCGCAAGTCGCGCGATTTCTTCCTCAGTCAGCGTGTCCTCAGCATTCGAAGCTGCCTGAGCCGATGCAGTTTCACGCTGCTGCCTCTCAGCAGCCTTCTTCGCATAATATGCGGGATCCAGACTGAACCCCAACTTTGCCTCGAGCTCCTCCCGAGGAGGAGCCTTGAGACAGGCTTCGTTGGGGCTTTCCTGCGACGCCCACTGGTTCAGAACCTGCTTCAGCGCTGCATCGTCCATGACAGAAGTGGAACTGTCAGATGTAGGAGCGGATTTCTTACGTCCCCGCTTGGGCTTTCGAAGCGCAGATCGGCCTTCCTAGCTTCGGCAAGGCTTTGAACCCGGGAATCATTTAACGCAATCATCCACTCATGCCCGACAAAGCAAACGCCAAAAATTGAATATGGTAGTGTGCAATCGACTCTCGATCTTTATTAGTAATGTCCTCGTACGCCTTCGAGTAAGCTTTGGCCATGTCAAGAACCATGGCCCGAACAGCAGGATCCTCATCTTCATGTTTCATAGGGTAGCAAAAATCACTACACACAGGCATGATATAAATAAAGACAGGATTCTGCTTTCTACATGCACAGAAAACATATATAATGTGCAACAAAGGCTTCGCGAGGCATTTCCCACTTTGACCATTTGCGTTTCACTGATGTCAACATAGTCTTTGCGATTTTGCTGGATTTCTTGGCGGCCCTGTTCATTCTGGCCAGGACTACGGGATCTCTACGCTTCTCATCTTCAAGTTCCTGCTGATAGAAGGCCTCGAACGCTTGGATCAGGATTCGAAGGGATTTGGAAATAATCCCATGGGTAGCCATAACCAGGGTAAAGGGCCTCAGCACCATTGAATTCAAGGCCATATTGGCCAAAGTGGGCGAAATGTGCTTCCGCCCGACCGAATCGAGGAACAACCCATCGAGAGATCGCGCACGCTTTCGGAGAGGAGGATGAGCATCCCACATCTTCACACATTCCAGGAAGTTAAACGACTTGAACATGTCAGGTGACTAGCAAGGCCCCGCTTTGAACCCCATAACTGCGAAATCAGCACTACTGCTTCTTCCCACACGAAAGCTCAAGCAACCTGCAACAGGTGGGCGGCGGGCGCACCTTCGTTGCTCATCTGTGGTTTCACCTGGCCGAAGAGACGGCTGTACGAGTATGTGCCAAGAAGTTCTAGCCAGAAAAGTGAATCGAATCATGCCAGGCATGCCTGCCCGTCTTCCGTAGAAGAAGATCGTCGAGACATGGAGCGAGCACGGTTATCACAGCTCTTTGCAAAGCATGCCCAGAACAATGCAGTCTCGAATCTCTTTTGCCGAAAGCTTAATTCTACCTTGATGGCCCTTCCAATCCGACCCTAGAAGAAATCAAAGCTCTCACCTCTCGAGCACTCACATCGGCGTCAGGCCTCAAGTCGAGATTCAGATCACTTGATCTAGCCTTATTCAAGAGGTGTCAAACCTGAGCAAGGGACCCCGAAGGAATTTCGGGCGTTTGGTGCTTTTCGGACGCTTCTGCAGATTGCGAACGTATCGGGGAACAACTATAAATAAAGGAGCGTATAGCTACCCAGGTATATATATATCACCGATGGACGATAAAGCCTTGATGCTATCCATTTTACGATCTCTCTTGTCTTGTCGGGTGCATTCGGCAAACTCGGGCGGCATGTCGTCATAATCGACGTTGTCTCAAAGCTTCACTAGTGAAAATTGCTGCCTGGAGCGCTCCTGAATGAAGCCATCCATCTTCTGAAATCTTACGGCACCAGCTGTTCACGACGCAGAAAGGCGCAGAACCTTGCTCTCGAAGATCTTTTGCAACCCAAAACTTTAGTTGGAAGCGGGCCTCCTGACCATAGCCGATTCGGGCCATCCAGCTGCTGTTAACCTTCCCTATGCGGTCCCCAGCACATACCAGTTTGAACCGACAATGTCGGCCGCGATTTGACATGAGAGCTGACCGAAGCAATGCTTCTTGAAGATGGGTAAGCCTCCGCCAGACAGAGATTTCCAGGCCCAATGCCTCTGTGGATGATTACTTGCTATTGCTTGTGCCGATGTGTCTCGCAGCACGGGCATGGAACAGCGACCATGGAGGCGAGTCAGTCCTTCGACTTCATTGGAGCCTCGGTGGAGATAGCCCTCTTCGACTCAGCCGACAAGTGGTTCATCACCGCCTTCCGCGGCCTGGCGTCCAAAGGATGCGTGAATGTGTCCGGAGCCCAGCAATCCTTCGAGCAGCTGCCGGAGGAAATGCGCGGGAAGCATGGCCCACGTGTCATTTGTTTTCGCTCCGCACAGGCAGTGGCAGGATCGTGTTATCGAGGTGAGAACAACGCAGGCCAGGGAGTTGTGGAGGGCACGTCAACATACGCAGGGTCTCGCAAGCATACTGGAAGACTGCAGAGAGGCGTTTTGCAACAAGCTTGCAGTGCCTTGCACATGCAAGGGTGCTCGCACCAGCAGGCGCTCTCTCACTCACTCACTCACTCACTCTATCGGTCAGTCAACCAATGAATCAGTAGATCATTCAATTTGGGGCTTGCACATAGAACCTGTGGGCTGCAGGGGGAGCTAGAAACAAGGCTTGACATTGCCGCTTCACCCTAGGTTTGTGCACAGATGGGGTTGTCCAAAACAGTAGGGAACAGCATCTGTTCGATTCAGGCTTATACACGGCTCACGCCGGTTCAGAACAGTTCTGCAGAACTTAGGGCTCTAACCGTCGAACACAAAATCGTGTATTTCCATGCTTCTGTCATCTCACGACAAGCTTCCATGGCGAAGGTGAGGGTCGCTGGCAAGCCGAAGCTCGGCGACACGAAGGAAGACCAGCCTCTCGCTGCGAAAGTGAATGACCGTGTGGAGGTGCACAGCTCGAGCAGGAGCAGTGGCGGACTCGGTGCTGGAGCCCCTTGCTTGGGCAGCATGCACAGGTCAAGATGCCGGCGTCGTCCTCCAAACCGGCATCATACATCTCTGCCACTGTGCGATCGACTTGCGGCCCATATTTTCTCGTTTCGCTGGAGGGCAGGGGACGACAAGAGGCCGGCTCTCGGCTGTCTTTGCATGCGGGAGAGGGGAAGGGCAAAAGTAAGTTGCATGCATGTGGGTTTCCGAAGATCCGTATTACTAGCCCCACTCCAGCCCTAGTGATCAGTGCGAAGTCCAAAGAGTCCGCGAGTAGGGAAAAAGGCACTGAGACCTTGTCTCTATCCGGTCTAGAGTCTAGATTCTCTGACTGCAGCTGTACAAGGGCAGTGCTGTAGCCAGCAGTTGCAGTTCTCGTTACTGTTGCTACTGCGACATACAGAATCTTAGGAAACAAATGAGCGGAGAGCTAGCCCATCGAAGAGCCAGACTAGGGCCGGCATTAACGAATGGGCCCGCCAGCGCGCATAAGCAACAGTCGCACGCGCGTAAGGCTTGCACACCGGTTGCTTGAAAAACCGATGTGTGAAGCGGTGTGCGCAAGGGATTATATTGAGAACTTATAAGGACGATGACGATGACGACGACCACCAACTACCACTACGATTGCTGCTGCTACTGCTACTGCTATCGCTCCTGCCCGGCCCCTTCCCCTGCTCCGGCTCCTGCTCCAGCTCTTCCCGCTTCCAGCTGCCGCACCTGCTCCTGCTCGCTCTTACTCTTACTCTTGCACGTGATCGCTGCAAGACGTAGTGCAGCATGCTTGTTCCTGGTTGTGATCCAGGCATCTTGGGTCGCGGTCATCGTTTTTTGTCAGTAGCTCTGCAGCCGTGCGCATACCGATCGACGAGACCACCCATTAGATGGAGAGCGGAGACCAGGCTTGAAAGCCACCTTTCAATACGACAGAAATCTCAACCGAGTGGAGTCACAGTGCGTGAAGGATACAGACACCCATTTGGAATGAAACTGTGTCACCAGAACGAATGCTGAAGGCTTGATGTCGCCTGAAGATGATGTCCACCTCGCCTCAATCCTTGGCTTGGGAAGTACATCATGTAGCTTGCACGGGTATGTCTTCATCCCAGGCCACTCCCGCTTTTAGTCGCGCATTTCAAGTCCGCGCTTGAACAGTATCTGTAAACAACACGAACGACAGCTCTCTCTCTCTCTCTCTGTCGCTGTTGCAAAGTGGGCAAAGTGAAACACAGGACCTCTTGGTGTTGCCTGATCAACTCCGCGCCCCCGGACGGACTGAGGCCGGGCATGGGTGCATGTAACGGTTGCATTCGTTGCATTCGATGCTGAAAAGGGGCATCACTGTGGCCCTTCAGGCGCTTAGCTCCATGGCTCTTGAGGAGGTTGTGCTCGACTGCCCTGAAGGCGCGTCTTTCATCTTGCAGAGAGGTGACCGTCGTATATGCTTGAAGTCGTGCTTTGTGTTTCACTTACTTCCTCCCGGAAATACAGCCTAATTATGTTGCATGCACAGGCATGTCCCTTCTGTAGTTGTACAGCAAAACCGAAGGAACCGAAGAAGCACACCCCGACACCGACACTGAGGGGCTCAAGCAGGCCGGTCGCATCCGGTCGTGCAGCTTGTCCTGATCTGCTCAGTGGCTGAGTGGGGCGTTACAACGCAGGGATTTCTCGCTGACTTGGAAAGTACGGAAGCGAGATCCGGCAGGAGTGGCTGATGACTTTGCAGCGTGAGTGCAACCTCCTGGGCCTCGGTGTACGGCACGGAGAGTCGGGTCGTCGGCAGCTGAAGCTCGTCGGTGAGAGGACGGCAGGGACCTGCAGGGAGGCTGGGACTGCCACTGCGAAGTCTTCACCGCCAGGAGCTCCACCACCCGGGCAAGCAAACTGTTGCACACCGTGCACTTCTGGAACCAGGCGGAAATCGCCAAGTGCCGGGCGCAGCAAGCCGACTTGGTGCCTTTTCTGCAAAGCGGAGTTCAAGCGAGACTGGCTAGTTTGCGCGCTTTCGATGATTGCGCCGTCCCCAACTGATGAATCCATCGCACAGAGAATGGGAAACCGGTACCGGAATCCTACAGACCTGTCTTGCGGCGAGCTCTTGGTATTCAACACCTCTTCAAGTGTTCGATTCGGATTGAAGCTGGCTGAGGAAAAGCGCCTGTCATGTCTCGAGGGCGCCTCGCGGGAGGAGCTTTGATCCTCTTAGGCTTCGTCTTGCATCTGTTCCATAACATCGGTAGCATTCTCCAAGCCAGTTTGCTCTTCAAGGAGGGAAAGGTGATAGAGTTTCCGGTCGACATGGACATCATGCAGCTGATCATTGGTCGGCCTGCCCCTTACGCCGCCCGGTGTCCCCGCTGATAGACGATCAGAAGCCGAAATGACATGCACGCCGACAAACTGATCCTACATTGTCCAAGCCAGTGATCACAGTGAGCAATGTGCCGGTCCTGCAATTTGTCATGCGAAACCGTAGCTCGCTTCTCTGCCTGGAATGATCTTCAGATAGGACGATGCAGGGCCGAACTCTGAAAGCAAACGGGGTAAGAACACAGCGAACAGTCCTCACAAGGTTTAGAGCAATAAGGGGCCGCGTTGGTTCAGCAAAAAAATCTTTCATGCGCTAGCGATGCAAAAATGAGCACATGCGCTCCCAGCGAATTCGACCTGCTTCATGTTTCAGAAAATGTGTGCATGTTTTCTGAAAGCGGCATGTCATGCGTTGAACATGACTTCTGGAACATCCCATCGCCCTATATACGTAATTATATTTAAATTTATAATCACATAGTGTACATGTACGCATACATACATACATGCATACATATTTACATACATACATATCTATGTGCATGTAAGCGTGCGGTATGTACGCATCATCTCACTATACGTGATGTTTGCTTGCTGTTGTCTTCACTTCACAGCAGTATCGATCCTTCAGCGGCCTCTTCGGGTCCATGAGCGATCATCGTTTGCACAATTGAAGCTCAACGCCACGATGCCTGAGACTGTCATTCCTCCAGGTATGAGTCAGCACCATGCCACCAGGCTCTTCCATGTGTCAGAATGACCCTGGCAGCGGGTAGAACGTCTGCCCTGCCCATGACGTCTTCACCTCATGACTGCATTGTCTCTTCCCCACCTTCGGCATTGACAGGCATGCCCAGCCGTACTACAAGATGTTGCAAGCGAGTCCATGTCCACGGAGCGACAAACCGACTCACCACCGCCTTCGTGGCAGCTCCTCAGGTCCGGCAAGAGGCTGCAAGATATCAAGGCCCGGACTGCCGAGCTGAGAGCAGTGAAAGAGAATTGTCCAATTCGGCGCTGTCGTTTCTGCCAGAATCTCACTCACGTATATAGTTTGATTTCTTGATGACGGCACAGGGCCAGCTGGGTGTTGGGATCGAGGCTGGCTGGCACGCACCACTCTTTCGTGATCCGGTACAATACATCCTGAGTAATTGCCACTCAGCATGCCATGCAACAAGGTCGAAGACGTTTTGTAGCAGGTGTTGCATGTCACGCATGGACGGCATGTAGAGGGGAACGACGTTGCAGAATTTCTTCCTGCGCGGCCTACTTTTCTACATCGTCGGCCGAACATCACAAATTGATTTCATGGTTGCCTAGAGAGGCTCCCCATCCATGAATCTCGGGGTGACGTGATACCCGTGCCATCGTAGTTGTAAGGTTCCTTTTCCAGGTACAAGTACTTTAATTCGGATGCTCTTGTGGATTCCACGTGTGGTTTTGCGTTGCCAGCAACGAGTAAAGAGTAACGTATGCTGGCAAGATCTAAAGAATAAACGAAAACGATGACGATTCGAGGGATAAGAAACTCAATGGTGGGGTGTATTGAATTGACCAGTGTTCCTACAAGAGAACCCGCACGAGCTGGCTAGGTGAGACTTCACAGGCAAGAATGAAAGATGCATGGCTGCTCGACTAAGCCTTGTTCGCGCATAATATGTACATCGCCGCCGGCGTCGTGGATGTCTGGGTCGTTGCATTCCATTGAATTGATGGCAGTTCAGCCGCAAGCAAATCGGGATGACGGATGATGAATGGATGTTCATCACGTTTTACTTGCGAGCCTCCTGGTGTTTTTGAACCAGTGCTGTTTGGCATCGGGGCCAACACACACTTTCAGTTTTGCTGTTTGTCCCTTGTTAGTTTGTCAGTGTACTGGAGCAGTTCATCATCTGAAGACCCCGGGACAACGGTCTCGAGAGTTGCGAGCGCAGGTGCTCAAGTGTCCACAAGACAGGACGCGTCGGAGATTGTGCTAAAAAGGCGTGTGTGTACCGAATTCGCCCACGCCTCGTGCTTCAACATGTGAGGAACCAGGCCATCGCCGGGCGCTCAGCCGTGAACACTTTCGGGTTCGAGGAGCCGTTGGCCGCACGCATCCGCTTGCACGATTGGTGCGGGGGTTCGAAAGGTTTCTTGAATTTCTTGCTGCTGCATTGGCATCCTGTTGCCCTCGCGCCATCACACGTCGCTGATATTATTTCGGCTTTTGCAGGTGCGCGTCGTGGGTCAAGACCCGGATGCGGTAGCCGCAACGCAGAGGCTCCGGACGAGTGGCTTCAGTTCATCCGTCCAGGAAACCGTGACGGTGAGCGGCCTTATGGGCAGCCTGGAGGCAGCTTGAGTACAAGAGGAGGAAGCTGTCCTTCGACCATGACGAAGTCGGGCCAGGAGACTCAGTCCCGCCATGTCCCGTCGATCCTTCGGGGATTTGTGGCCTCGGAGGGATGGTCAGGTACATCTTGGGCAGGAACCTGGCCAACATTCGGGAGATTGCCGAAAAGGCCTTGCCGGTTGCGTCGTTCCTGTTTCTGCACATTGGCCGTCAGACCAGCCTTCTCCAGCTCACAAATCCCACTTACGGCGAACTGTCGTGGTGTCCGCGTTGCTTGTCGAGCAGGTTTGCCATGTACATCACTGGACTGGCTTAACAGCAGATGCTTCCGCGAACTTGTAAACATGAAGGTTAGTCTATTTCCACTTCGTGTTGCATCCAGTGGGTGATGCATGTGCGTGGATCTGCGCAAGCTACTACGAGCTCCTGTAGGACTGACCCAAGCAGCATGACGTGGCATGATTGTCCGATTGCTATGGGTGCTGACTTTGGCAGGCACGTAGTCAACACACAGTGCGCTTTTCCGCAGTGCTCTCTTCTCCAATCAATCCCTTGTGCGACCCAGGCCTAGCGCTGACAGCTCTTTTCCTTACATTCAGGCCCAGGGGATCCCAGCTGGGCCCAGTGCCGGTATGTGCCAGTGCAATGTGCTTAGCCGCAGAGACGGCTACGTAGCGATTTGTGCATGCTCAACCGAGTGCAAGGCATCTCCATCTCAGACCACTGCCTGGCGATGGCGCGACTTGTATGAAGAAACGTATATAGGGTCTGCTTCCGAACATGTGCTATTTGCCATTCTGCCGACGGTGCTGGAAGCGTTACAGCGGAAGAATGCAATCTTTTCGCGATGCCCAAGGCTGCTCATTTGACTCATGCCTGGGACTTGGACCGCCGAATGCACTGCCGTGCTTGCCAAAATATTCTCGGTAAGTAGCTGTATTGTAGAGCTTAGTGGAATGGCCCCCAATTCTCTCTGTACAGCAAGCTCGGCTTCATTATAAAAGAACTTTAGTAGATCTTGGTATGCTGTGCGCTTCGAGGTGGTCCTGAGCATCGATGACTCTGAGCTCCGCTCGGGTCCCAGTGTTAGCCACGTCACATCTGTTCTGATGTGCAGCTGCTGACAAGGTGAGTGTACTAATCATGCATGCAACCGTGTCGTTCGCTGCCATGTTTCGAATTTAGACATGATGCGCGTGCCAGAAGGACCCTTGGCGGTGGCCATCCACTCTGCATGGGTGCATGCAGCGGCCTTTGTAAGGCGGTGCAGGTCCCACGGGTTTCCAGGTCACTTGGGTGCTGCACCATCCCACGTCCGATGTCGACAAACCTCCATCCGGCACGGGGACAGCCGAGGCAGCGGACCCTGACTTGGTCCAGTTTCATGTCATAACCTCGCCGCACCTTCAGCAGCATCTTGGCCATGAAAGCCCTGCTTCCCATGGCAAGATGGCTAGCGCTGCTCTTTGCTCCAAGGATCATTGCGGAGCCAGGGCCCTGGAGGAAACAGAGCAGAGACTCAGACCCCTCCGCGTCACCTCGAAGGCAGCTCTCGGCTTACTTGCCGGAGGCGAGGGTGCAGGCCACCACGTGCTACCAGTCTATGCCAGTCTTGAAGTTGCTTGCAACCATGACGAACCAGCTGCAGGTCCACGCCAACGACCGAATGTTGAAGAAACTCAGCAGCTTGGCTCTGTTCATGATAGTTGGATCGGCTTGGTTTGTTCGGGGGCCAGGCCTTTCGCGATATTGGTGCTTGCAGCAGTGATATCAGTGTGTGACTGTTCATGGCCGTGCTACCGTTTCTACCGTCCTTTCCAGGGGCTGTGGAAGAGTTACGCAAGCCGCCACGATCCTGAAACATCCCTGGCCTGCAAAAGTGAGCTGCTTGCATTGAGGCGCATTCGTGACCTTCAGGGCATCTTCACAGGCGGGCCTTGAATTCGGCGGCTCATGGTCTGCTCGACCTGTATTTTGTGTACATACCTTACGTTCTACGTTCTACATCCGGGTGGGTTTGCATTGCAAGATTACAAGTGTAAGAAAACTTAGAAGCTTGCAGGTCCTGAGCCGAGACTCCAGTATCTTTCACTTCGTCCGCTTCTTTTTGCCTGAGCCGGGTTCCAAGAATTTGCAGTGGCACGGCTACTGTAGAAATTTGCATGCCAGAACGGAGCTGGAGCCTGTGAGTGGCCCGTGGCCCGTGATAGCCCAGGTTTTTGGGAAGGACCTTGCGATCTGGTGTTCGTTGTGGGTAGAAGGGGATGCGACGGCGAGCGCAGTGGAAGCGCTGTCTGCTGTAGCTCCACTCATCATCGGACGACTGTCGAGCGGCCATGGCGTGAAGCCATCGTGAAACATGTTGCAGTTCGCAGGAGTTTACGAGGAAGAGCATCGCGCCTGGTCTATCTCGCGGCCTGCTCAGAGCACTATAGCTTCTGTTCGAAAATGTGGTGAGCTGCGTTTCAGCAGTTTTGAAGGTTTCCGTAAGTATAACCAAGGATCCCAGCACCGTGGTGCTGGGTGACATCAGCGCCTTGGCCGAGATCGACTTGAAGGTAGCGAGGGATTCACTGGATGCCCTTCTGCAAAGGAGGTAGAATGCTGTCTTCGTGTGCCAATTCTCTCGCTTCTGGAAGGGGACCCCACTGGCAGCTGCCAGGCAGGCAGCTTGTCAAAATGAGCAGTCGGGATCATGTCACAGAGGATTCCCGCCGGAAGGCTGGAGAAGTGGTAGAGAGTGAAGACATGAAAGGCGTTCTCGCCGCGTGCCGGTCGTTTCGCTCCAGGGGCGCGGGATGCAGCATGCCAGTACGGATGCAAGAATTGATGCAGAATGGATTCGTGCACCGGCACACGCTCACATATTGCGGTGTGCGCAGCGTGCCTGCGCACGTGCGGGCTTGCGCGCAATACGGTAGGCGGCAATGCAGGTAGGTAGATAAGACAAGCATGACAAGATACGACAGGTAAAAGAAGGCGGGTGGGCAGTGATTAGACGTTCTGGTTCTTTGAGGGTGTGGCAGTCACGGACTTGAGGCTTCCAACTTCAGTTTAGACCCTCGATTGCGATCTGCCAACTTGATCTCAGGGCCGACGCGGAGGAAACACCATGATCCTGCATAGGTCCTGTCACATCCAGCTCTCTGAAATCTTGGAGTTCGATCTTCTGCACGGGCACATAGCTCAGTCTCCCAGCACCCCAAGCATGGACTGCACCCTTCCCTAGACATGTTCCGCGCATGCTTGCCACCCGGTGTCCCCGTCCTATATCTGTACCTACATACTTGATTGCATGACACTGAAGACATGCAACAAAGCAGTCACAATCATACGAGCCCATGTGCATGCTTACCGAGTCCTTCGAGAGTTTGCCGACCAAGGCATGAGCTCCCCGGGAATGTGAAGCCGCAGGACTGTCGGGCCAGTTTGGGGTTGTCCGGCACTGCGCCAGTCGCGCGCAGCGGATGTTCGGATTCCAGGACTGCGCGCTGAGCCCTGCGCTGATGGTAATCGACTCTCGCAGGTGGCAGCGGGCAGCTCAGCGTGCCGTGGAAGCTACGCGCAAGCCTTGCAGCGGGATTCTGAGTCTCCTCTCGCTAGGGCCGAAAACGTCTCTGGCAAGATCCTCACTTGGCTGCAGCGCTACCGAGACCAGCCGCTGGAGGAGGAGTGTCAAGAGACTCAAAGTTGTCAGGAAACATCAGGCCAACGGTAACAGGATTTTGTTTGTGGAGCAGTTACGGGCATTGAACAACGGGCATCAGAAAGGAAGGCTGCGAGAGCTGTGAAGTGACAACTCAACAAGTGCTGCTGCGCTGCTCCATGATCATCGACATGCAATAATAGGGCCATTACCGGAAGGTACTGTGGGAGGACGTTTGTGATTACGTAAGACAGCAGTTTGTACAGACTGAGATGTAGTACTGTTGTAGGTTTGGCACTGCCAGGACCTCTGGGTGAAGAGCCTGATCACGCCGCCGTTGATGTTGTCACTGGACCTTGCCATGTCTGCCCAGAAGCACCTGAAGCAGCCACGTTGTACGTCGAATCTGGTCCATTCGCTCATACAGCATGCCCCTGCACTTTGCAGGATGCATTCGTAGAGCTGGATCCTGCCTGGGCATGTGCCGACTTGGGGTCAGAGGACGCATCAGTTACATAGGATCTGTTGCAGCCAGCACTGTAAGGAAATGGATTGTCTGAACAGTAGAGAGTCGAGAGTCTGCACAGACCATGGAAGGAGCTGACAGCCCAAGAGACAAAGACCTTGCTCAAGACGGGCTTTACCCAAGAGGCAGCGAACCTAACCGTGGTTTCAAGTGCAGAGCTACCGAAACATGTCAGGACATGGCACGCTTGGTCGCGACCTTACTCTGCAAAGAGACAGAAACCATAACTCCAAGAACCTGCTGCATCTGAAAAACTCCACTCCGCTGCACATCCTGAGGACTTCGGAATTAGCCCTTCCGGGCGGCTGCATCCCGCGCTACACCTTTGCACGGTGCCTCCGGCGAGATTCTGACGACGCGCGCGCGCGAGCCGTAAGAAGCGGCACATGTCACGTAGCAGTTGCAAAGCACAGCAAAGAACACGAAAGAACACATAAGAACACACTAAGCCAAAGCCACGCCACACGCCTATCTGTGGCACACCGGGGAGCCAAGAGCTGCCAAGACTGAGAGCCGAGTTTTCGCAGGCCGGAGCCAAGTTGCCAGGCCCTCAGCGACTCACAGCCCAGCACAGACCGCCGGAGTCTTTAAGGCCTGCACCCCTGTCGTGCTGCTTAGGCTCCATTTCAATGGCCCCGAGAAGCCATGGCTGTTCTCCGAGAGGTCAGTGACTTCTAATGCCTCTTCATGCTCCACGTGCATGGTCTTTGCCTTGCCTGCTTCGCGCCAGATCCCCACCTGTGTGCGCCTGGCCGGAGGCACGGGTTGGGCTAACGTGCTTGTGTAACCCTCCCACGGTGCGATTCCATGTGGATGCCAATATGCTCACTTTTCGGACAGGGCATCTTGAGATCCACGCCTTGCTCCGAGAACGTTCGTATTGAATCAGGTTAAGAATTTGCATGATGGGTGTGCTAGCACAGGTCATGTATGCTGAGTTGCCCCTTGTCAGTGTTTGTACTTCCCTTTGGATTCGAGTAAGAGTTTTGTTTAGAGGAGGAAGCCGGCGGAGATTTGTGCATTCCAGCTTCAGGTGATTACTGAGTATGGGAGTGCTGAATCCAGCCTGTTTGGGAGCTTCAGTCCGGCACATCGCATGTCTTCGAAGGGCCTCCCTTCACTTTCAGAAGTGGTTTCACTTTCTTTCTGCTGAGAAGCCTGCAGCAGTCTGCAACTCTCCGGCTGTGGTGCTGACTGTGCAGGTGCCGGCTCCCCACGAAGGCCAAGGCCGGGTGCCGCAGGACCTCCGCGCCACGCAAAACATCACTGACGCGCTTCTGTGTCACAAGGCTGGTCTCGGGCCGGTGAACCGGAGATTGCCCTGCGTTGCAAAGCAGCTGGGCAGGAGCACTCGTAGTTCTCCCGCCACGAAGGTTCCGTGACACACCTAGCTGACCTAGCTTGGCTTACGGCGGCCTCTGGAAGTCTATGCACTTTGTGCAGGAGCTGCGCATGGTCAACTGTTCCAGCCTGTGGTGGGTCTGGGCCCTTGCAAGCCTGCCGTGTTCAGGGCCAGCGGGAGCAAAGTTGCTTCTTGACATTGTCATTCTGAGTCATTCTTGTGAATGTATTTGAAGGCGTTTCTCACGCCGGAGCAAGACTGCGGACTGCAGCACCGGCCTGCTTGTTCTTGAGATTTGCATAGCCGCGAGCGAGCAAGCAAGTGTCCCATTGTACTATGTTGAAGAGAAAGAGACGAGAGGATACGCGCATGAGCACGCGCGAACGCGCGGGGAGTACAGGGTGGTTCGCATGAGCAGGGAAAGAGCTCGGGGAGGCACTTCCTGCAACAGAGTCAACCCCGAAGCCCATGTCCAAAAGAATGGAGAAAGAGCTGGGCTGATGAGCCATTCTAGCGAAAGTCTCGACTGTTGTGGCTTTCTCGTGTTCTTATGGGGAGCACTTAGACGACTCGCGGATGACATGCAGCGGAAGGAGAAATCCATCAGACTAAAAACTAGGCTTCGGCTTGAATGCGCTTAAACAGAAACAATACAGTACACACTCCTCGCGGTAAGATCTGTCTAATTGAAGGCAATATTGGTTGAAGGAAAGTATTATATGATAAAGGAAACAGGAGGCCGCAGCCCAAAAAGTCCTTTCCAAGCAGAGGCAAAGGCTCGTGGAGTAGATTTGTGATGTGATTCCGAAGCGCGTTGGATGTGACAGGAAGGGCTACGATGCCGGTTGGCCGGATTCGAAGAAGGTCGCGAAAGAGGTTGAAAGAGTGTGTCTGGTACTGTTTCTCTGAGTTCCCGCAGTCTGTGAGCACTGGACTTGGGCATCTTGCAGGATTAGCCATTCTCCGAATGGCAAAGTCATTTGTGGTCAATGCACCAGAGGTTCTGGCCGAGTGCGGCTTCGGAAAACGATCGTGCCTGCATCGCTCTTGTCGCATTTTGCGCACTAAGCCTGGCCATCCAACAAGTGCTGCTAACTTCGACTGAGACAAGCTCTGAGAACTGCTGCGTGTAGATCAAACGGTAACTATGCCTCGCAAACGTGCCGCATGGGCTCCTTCATGCTGCTGCAGCCACTGCGATTGAAAGCACCCACCGCTGTGACAAGCCTCCAAGCGCAACCAGCCATGCAAAGCTCGTGGCCAGTTTGCCAAAGACATGAGGACTCTGGGGGAAAAGTCGGCATGGAGGAGATGTGAAGAGTTCGGTGTGGCTGATTCTCACTCGAGGAGGAGGTCACAGAACACTCCAAGTGGGACGCTCGAAAAGACCTTACGATGGAGCCTCAGCCTGCTGAACTCAGTGGCCGGGGTTGCATCTTGCGATCTTGTTGCCGAGGTCTTGTGAAGCCCTGGCTCCTGAAAGGAGGGATGCAGTTTGCAGTTTGGGACAAAGACTTTGACCGGAAGTGGCTAGTGAGGCTAGTGTCGGTGTGACTTGAATACGCCTTCTCCCCCCCCCCCCCCCCCCGAAGTCGTTTTGCAGCAGGGGCTCTGCACCCAGGTCCGGGGACTGAGGGTCGCAACAATGAACCTCTGGCGATGGCTGGGTTGAGCTTTTAGCTTGCCCGTTCCTAGTTCTTTCTGTGATTTTCGACACCGACTATTTTCCTTTCTTTGGATGTAACACCAGCCCTCGTGTCAATTGTTTGGCCTGGAATTCCTGCGGAATCTGAACTCCTCTTGCACCGGAAATTTCTGGTCCGATTATTATATTTGTGGAAGTGACTCAGCATTAAGGTTGAACGAGCTGCCGCGAGGAAGCTAGTCATGCAGAGGAAGCACGCAGAGTGCTCGCAGCCAGGAAGCCCAAACTTGCATGATTTGTCGTGACAGCGACACTGTACCAAAACATGCTAGATACTCCCAAGCTTTACCGCTTTTTGAAGTTTTGGCTGCAGCGGCCAAGCATGGAAGCTAACTGCAGGAGCCGTGTGCCTCGTGGTTCTCATCTTCGCAGACATTATCCTAGTCGCAACCCCGGACTACGCATTTGATTATGCGTCCGTTTAGCTCCTCCTGTATTTTGCGGCTGAAACTGATTGCAGACTCCAAGGAGGGTGCAAGGTGTAAAGACGGTGCTAAGCGTGTCTCGTAGCTGGTCTGAGTCTCAGGCTCCCGCTGCGAAGGGACAGGGATGGTTACGATGGAAGACGGGTCTCCGCAGAGCCGGCTCCAAGCTCAGACGGAGGGCCACTTGCGCCTTGCGCCTGCCGGAGACTGCAGGGCAGGAATTCAGACTCGGTGATTCTTCGGCCCCAAGACCCCCCTACTTGTAGTGAAGTTCGAGGACCAAATCAGTAGCCAAGGCCGCTCGACAAGCACAGACAGCATTCATGCCTTCCCGACGTACTTCATCTCGAGGGCAGGGGACATACCCGCATGAGGTTGTCTTCATGGCCGGAAGATCTATGTCATGTCTGCATTCGGTAGCCCACCGCAGCACCATCCTCTATCGAGCTATTGATGCCAGGTTTGCCTGACCAGCGACAGCGCCGATTTGCGTGCCGCCGCAGTAGCCATCCAGTCGGATCGAAGCTCGGTGGTGCTCACATTCTCTTTGCAGTCTCCGGTTGCAGACGTAGGCTAAGAACTGAAGGCATGGACGAATGCGGAGAGCCCGGACAGGCCGTGTGCCAATCGTGGGGCTGTGCTGGATGACACAAATCACCTGTATCGGGTTTGATGAGCACGCCGGGGCTTAAGTAGAGATGGTGATTTGTCTTGTCAAACGAAAAGATTGAAACACAACGATAACGCCGATTTCCTGCTAAACGATAAAGACGATGGAAACAACAAAATTAGCAGTCAAGCAAAAGGGTGTTATTGTAGCTCCTTGACCTGCAGCAGCACGACGCTTTCCGGCTTTTCTCGATCGTCTGTTGTTACTTGCTGTTGCAAACGACAGGCTTATCTTCCACCTCATCACAACCACTGAGCTTGTACCGGCCCCAACAGCACAGGGTTCTGTTCTGTTCTCTCCGGGCTTCAAAGGTGTCACCCTTGATGTTGTGAACTGCCCTCAAGCCGGGTTCAAGAGTGTGTTTCCTCGAGACCTTGCAGCCATGGTCTTCTTCGGCCAGCCCCCGGATCCGGCTGCATTAAAGAATTACTTCCCTGGCATTTCAGCGAAAAGCTTCAGCCCTGCGTCGGCATCTGTTTGCTATCGCGAAAGCATCCAGAAGGAAAACAACGCGCGCAGCGATGCTTACGAGAGCGAGAAACTCAGGCATGGGACCATGGACCAGTACAGGGGAGTAGGGCGTGGTGTGCAATAGACCCAGAATTTAAGACAAACCGCCCAACGCTCCGCAACGTAAAGCAGCAGTTTGCACCCTAAATGCGCAAACCTGATGCCACACATGTGCACACAGGCAAAGTCAGAGCTCCTCAAAATCTACAGAGCGGCGGCTGGGCGAGACCCTTCCCGGTCAGGGCAGCATCAGCTCTGCCTACAGCAGCAGAGGCTGGAAACAGGCTACCTCAGGACGCTGGCTGCCACCCGATTTCCCAGCGACAACTCCCGATGCAGGCTCCTTGTCCGCAAACGTTGGTCTCGGCGTGCACAGCTCCATGCAAGACTGACTCAAGCCAGGTGCGAATCATGCCGTGACGGAGCCACCGAGATCGGCGCAGTCAGAGCGGCCCAGATCTAGAGCTTCTCGGTGATAATGTCACAGTAGGTACAGCAGATGCTGTAGATTCCTCGTAGATCGTCGAAGGAAGCCGGAGGATGCAGTTAGGTGGCCTCCGAGGGTGCGAGGGCTCATGTCTTGCGTCAGGGGCTGCCTGATTTGCACGTGACGGATATGTGGCGCACCACCAGCTGGTCCGACTTCGGCCCGAGCCGTTTGCTAGATGGTCCGAGCCTGAGGATGGTACCGGCGGCTAGAGGCCGTGGGTACTCATGCAACCCATGCCATGCCATCCCATGCCATGAGGTCCAGGTGCGAAGGGTGCGAATGCGCATGACGACCGAGTGGCCGAGCTGGTGAAAGCTCGCTGCGGTGCGCGGCAACGGCCCAGGAAGGTCACCAGCGTGGCTCGGCCCGAAGCGTCTCCTGAAGAAAGTCTGTATGCGCATTTATCATTTTTGCGCCTTTTTGCATTCGAGCTGAGGTGAGTGAGCTAGACTTCATTCCACGAGCTCCGTGGTGCTGACGCACGCAAGGTAAAGCTAAGTGCAGAGAGGATCCGGTCCATGTCAAGAGACCACCTCGTTTCCTTTTATCTGGGCTTTGGCCCGTGCAAACAAACGTGTCCATTGTTTGGGATGCTTCCCAACGTTTTATGCCGGCGCACTGCAAGCAATCTGAAGGATCGCCTGCACCATTATAGGCGCCATTTTCCGCATATATCTTGAGATTGAAGCGAGATTCCGTCAGGAGATATGTTTGATGTACCAGATGCTTCTCGCAGTTTCACTGCCCGTCCGGCAACTCACTACTAGGCCGGGGAGGTCATCGCAGACTGCTGGAACTGTTTCTGGGTCTGCCTTCCCTGGCTAGCCGATGCAACCGACCCGTGCGTTGGATGCACTACAAACCCGCCTTTGCATCGGGACGAAACGTCGCTTGCATGGGCTTGCTACGACTTGAACGCTTCTGGTGACACACTGCAGCAGTCACAACCACCAAGGCGCCAATTTTCGAAGAGCTTGTCCGTCCCGGCCTCGATGGAAGTGTAGCATCCTTTGTGCTCAGCTTCAACTCGACCAGCCGACCAGCCATCAAGGTGCCCACTTGCCGGACATTGCTGTGAAGGCCGGTGATTGCCTGTACACAGCTGATACATGTAGTGTCTGACAGTGACGGTCACTCTCGGACGGCTTCTTGCATGTCATCTACTTACCCGGACATGAGTGGCGACTCTGCTGTGTCCCTCCGGCAGTCCAGTCGGTCCTACGGTTGAACACTGGCACCTGCAGGTGGTCGCAGATCAAGCCCTGCAGGATCGGATCTCGTCGCTTCTGCGCAGATTGGGCTCTGGGGGCTTTGCAGCTGCAGCTGTCAGCACTGCGGTTCCTGCGGTCTTTCAAGCAATGCTAAGTGTTGTGCTTCACGAGCTCGGAAGCTTGAGTGTGTGGCGGACCGGGCATGCCAGGTCGCACATCACTTTTCGGAAGAGCTCCAAGGCCCACACGTGCCACATGCTTTGAGGCTGTCTGGCCTTGCAACGTGACATGACTGGCTTGGTGCAGCTTTGCACCGGCATCTAGGTTAACGGTTACTGAGTAAATCAATGAGACCTGCGGCTCCACCCTAGCCTTGCCCCTTTGCACTGCTGAACGGCGCGAATCCGCATGTTGCTGGCGCATGCTGGTGTTACCAGGCAAGGAAGGTCCTGGCAAGCCCGTTCAACTTTGCGCCAGGCACTTGGCCGTCCCACACGCGCTCTTAGGGAGTTGAGCAGATGCACTCTGGACGAAAGGCCGTTCTACCTGCACGAATACGTGAAAGAAGGCCTGAAAACTGCATCAGCTGCCACTGGGCCTAGGACCTTGGTCTACACATGTTTGCAGTGCCAACTGAAGAAGCGTGACCAGACCATGGGAGCAGAACATACAGTATGCCACATGAGAGAGTGTGAGGGTTGTTTTGATTAGTAAGAGGTAAGAGCATTGTCATAAACTGCTGGACGACTTCTCGTCTCAGTTGACATGCCGCCTGATCATTTGAAGGTGAAGAGTCTCCTCGCCGGTCCCTTGCCGGAAACGTTCGGCGATGCCGCCACTTCAGGGCTGTCGGTTGATGCTTCGGAGATTTGGAACGGGCAGAAAATTTGCGAGCGACAGTGCGAATCCCAGCCACTGGGACTTCAGGGCTGCAGCCACCCCATGTTTGGCAGCTTGGGGCGGCATCGTTTGGCGGGGCTGGGCTACGATTGCTTCTTCGGGGTGAGTCCCTCGCATCAGGCTTATTTACATCGACACGGACACCGTGATTATGGGAGACCTGGGTGAGCTCCAGGAATCCGGATGTCTGTGGCTGTGTAAGTTACTGGAAGCTAAGTTTCGTGTACGCAAGTGTTAGCAGTTTCAGACCCAAGAATCATGACATTGCCTTCGTGGCACGTTGCAGCTGCGGGGTTTGAGTCGTAAATGCTCGAACTCGCATCATTCGGACAGGACATTGACCTTCAGGGGCACTCCTGTGCATCTGTGAAGTACTGTCCGGCTTCCTGGAATTTGATCAGTTGCCGACTGAAGTTCGCGTTCCTTTTGCCACTTCAGGCCCTCTCAGACCTCTCTTCATACTTGCTGCATGGGCAAGAAATGAAGCTATCGCAAGGTTTGCAGAAACTTCATCAATACGTGGACTTCGAGGCCCTGCGCCGCTTGGAAGCACAGGTCATGTAGGCATGGGCCCGACTTTGAAACGCAATCCACACGCCTGCCGGTCTCATCCATTTGCTAGTTTTGATTGATTCAGCTCAACCCGTCCTACTGGGTTGCTGCATCCGAACCCTTGACTCGTGTATGCTCAATGCAGAGCCTCCGTCAGCTGACAGAAGGCTTCTGCCAAAGAGTCTGGCAGGAGAATTGGGATTCACCGACTTTGATCCAGAGGCCGTCGATGTTTGGAGCCACGAAAGTAGCTACTTGTAGAGACCGGCGCAGGCTTCCATGCATCTTGCAACTCATGCTCGGGAGGCGTGCATTGCGAATCGCGGCCTGCTCGTCATTGATGTGGAGCGCTGGCTCGGCCAGGGGATGACCGAGAAGATCGAGTTCTGGTCGTGAGCCCACTGAACTCCGCAAAGCAAGAAAACCTAGACCTGTTGCACTGCAAGGATGCAAAAGTACAAGGATTCCAGCAAAGATCTCTGGCATGGCGGCATGCCGCCCCCTCGGGCTTAGTGCAAAGCAGAGTCGAGCCAGAAAGCAGTGGTGACTAGTTTTGTGCTTTCGATGCAGGTCGCAGCCGCCTTGGCTTTTGGCAATGAAGGATGACTTTCTCGACTTGGGTGATGAGCCTGAGTCCCAAATTCTCCGGCTGTGCAGGAGAAGGGTTGTCACTTTGAGAGTCTTAAATCTTAAAGTGTTAACCTAACATCTCTGAACCATCCATTCTGCTATGTGCGCATGCCCTGCATCTCCAACTTGACAGCCCCGTGAGTGTCGTTACTAGTGTCGTTGCACACCTAGACCTAGATCGAAGTGTTCGGATTCCCAGTCGCACAGTTCAAACGCCGAGCACTGACAACCGGCATGTGCCCACTGTGCAGCGGAGCATTGATTACGTGTTTGTCTCTAATATCGCAAACAGAGCATCTGATCCGCGTGCAGCATGCGGCGGCTGTGTAGATGCAACATTGTCGGCCTCAACGTGACATTTCTCAAGTGGCGCTCCGGCTTAAGTTTAAATCTACGCGATGCGATACCCACCCGAGGGCGAACAGGTCGTTCCCGCACACTGTATGTGTCTTGAATGCCATTGTCATCTGGATATTTTCTGAGTCTTGTTGGCTTCCTCGACTCCGTTCGAAGTCGCTGATTTGGCTTGTTGTAGTCTCCCTTAGTCTGTCGGCGATCGGGCACTTCAGGTAGATGTGGCGGATAAGTGTAGGCCTGCTGACTTGAGGCTTGAGGCACGGATTGGGGATGTTAGCAAAGCAGAAGAATGTCGAACACGTTACCCTTGGCTGCAAGGTGGAATTGCAACTCCCTGGGCCGCGAAAACATGGGTTATTCAGAGGCTCCCTGAGTTTTCGATCCTTGTCGAGGCATCCCAACTACTCTCAGCTTCGCTTGTCAGCAGGCACGTGTTCTGCGAGAGACGGGATTTGACCATGTCGCTCCGAACTCGGCATCCCCTCGATAGGCATGACATCACTTGGGGCACTGCCGGTATACAGAAAGCAGGCAGTCAGTTTAGAATCTTGCATCACACTGGCGCCGCACTTACATGGACTTTCCACACCCTAGCCCATGCCAGCCCGAGGCCGTGCTGCCCATACACTTAGACTTGCCAAAGCCATCTTTTTCTGTCTTTGCTGTTGCTCCTCTCTTTTCAGGCAGTTCACAAGCTGGGTGCCAAAGTGGATGAGTCCGGTGCCATTTTTCCGTATGTTGTGCCCCGTCCTCAGACAGTCGAGCCAAGAAGCTCGGAAGTGATCTTGTGCGGGAAGGTCCTGCAGCCAGACCGGCAAACTCCTGCACTACAACGGTGCAGCCAGGGCCTCTGCTGTGATGTCAGCCTCAGCCATGCTTGGAACCGAGCTGGTCAGGTCAAGCCATGGGCCATCCACCCTCAGCTTGGCCGCAGGCTACCAGTCTGTGCCCGCGTCTCAGAGTGGCACCATCAGATGGAGCAGCAGAATCTGCTGTTCCCAGAGGCCTTGCCGGAGAGCATCCCGGTGGATGAGCATTTTGCCTGGTCAGCACAAGCCGCGCGGCCAAACTACAGGGCGGAGACTACGGCCATCGCACTCCTGTGGATGAAGACTCGTGTGCATTGAGATGACAGACGACTCCTTTTGATTTCCTGTGTTACTCAGGTGAAGATCTTCTGCAGGTCGTGAGCTCAGTTCTAAGACGCGCGAGAGCCTATCATGGCCAGCTTCACTGAGCACTAGTCTCACTGGCACAATTCCTGTTGGATTAAATTGTGACTGCATGTGGCTGCTGCCTCCTTGATGGATATTCCTGCCCAGCAGGGTGTAGCACGCTGCATGCTAACCTCCAAAGCTCTTTGTCTATGCATTTCGACACCGGGGAAGCGCCGTGGAATTCTATGATCCTCCTACCTCGGAGTTCCTGTCTAGTGAAGATTTTTTCGCTTAGTCTTGTCGAAGCAAAATATCTACTCGAAGCTACTGGCAGGAATTGGTGCACGTCTGAAAGTCAAGCAGTGTACACAGCATGCAAGACTCGCATCTAGAAACCCCGAGCCCATCGAACAGATGACCTCTCCAGTGGAGAATTGTGCAGATGCTGCATCTGCTGAAGGCCTGTGAACTTCGTGCACTGCATGGACATCTGGACCGTGCTACACATGAGCGCGGCACAGTGGGAAGTCACGACGTGAGAATCTGGCGATGGTGGTATGGATTTCTGTCCCACTGGCTGTGGAATCACTTCCGAACAGTCTTGCGAGGAAACGCTACATTTCTGACGAGACCGAGTGTGCGCTGCGCAACTTTGATGAGGTCCGCCTTGCTCTGCGTACCGTCTTGAAGTACCAAGTACCGCAGTAATTGTTGGCATCTCAGACCGCCATAGGCTAGCATACACCGGTTATGTAGTTAGGGAAACAGCTTCATTTGCAGATTCAACGCTCAACGAGTGAAGGAGATGTTTGACGCATGACGATGGACAGAGTTCGATGCGTTGCCCTAGAGCATCATAGACTGGTCGTCAAACGACTTGATGGGCGTGAGCATTCTGCAGTCAAGAATTGCGTGCTGTTCAGGCAGTGCAAGCAGTTTGGGCGATGAGACATGGCTAAGAGGGGAGTTTTCGTGCATATGCTGGGACTGGAGAACTGCATGATCTGTGACATCCGGTCTTCGAAGATTCGAAGATGTGTTGAGCCGGCTAGGTTGGGGGTGATGCCCATGAACCTGGGCCAGATATGGTCTAGCCTGCGGTTCCCAATGCTTCGCTGTCGATGCCACTTTTTTCTCTGCAGGTTTTTGGCATTCGAGGGTTGGTATCAGTCGGCTGTGCCCGGCGAACCAAAAAAAAATGAAACGTGTATGCTTTGGTGGGTGGAAAGCTAGTCAAGATTCGCTTCGTTTGATAGGAGTGGGCGGAGGAGGAGCAGATATGGGCCGCCAACCAGCACGACGAGGTCGGCCCACCACCGGCTGAAAGGCTTGACAAGACTGTCTGCAGAAGCCTCTTGATTCCGATGCTGCCTGACCCTGTCAGCAAGAAAAGCTGGATGTCCAGAAGAAGGCCAAACAGAAGGAGCGCAGCTACAAGCAGGACTGCTTTTCCAGAGAGTGTGTCAGGGAAGGCACAACCTTCCTGGGAACTGCTTGCAAGCCTGGGGGCCAACGCGAAATTGACAGACTAGGTTTCGGTACACAAGATGTTGCAGTGGTCAACTTCGAGCCCGTTCTGTTCAACTACAGGAGCTGGACAAGGAGGAAATGCAGGCGCCTTCCTCAGTTGCTTAAGGTTCGTTCTTGATAAAGCAAGAGTTCTATGGCTGTGAATCACGTTGTTCACGCTGGGGCAAGCCCAATGCAAAGGCAAGGGAGATGGGGCAGGTGGAGCGCTGCGCACCTGTGATGTTTTTGGACGTTTGCTTCAACCTGTCTGAATCATTGGTGCTTTGCAAAGCTGTGCGCTTCCATCCGTCGAGAGGCAGTGCTCCAGAAAGTTGACGAGCTCTCCGATGCTGCACAGCAGAGGGAGCGCGAGGTGGCAGTCAGGGTCAGAGTCTGCTGCATCACGCGAGATCATGCGAGTTTGCAGGCCTGCGTTCAGGCATGCCAGGGTAGGTAAAACATGGCCTGCAGAGCGCAGGACAAGCTTGTAGACGTATATGATGGACGTGTGGCAGAGCCGCAGAGCTGTTGCCAGGCAGACCTCGAGCGCTTGCAACTGGAGCAGCGAGATTCGCCGGTGCAGCAATGAGAGTTTTCGGCATCTGTGACATGAGACAGACCTGTCTACAGGGATCCAAGGCCAATACGGAGTCAGGAGCTTTGAGGGGATGTTGTCAACTTGGGAGATAGCTGTTGTGATTATCCCGAGCACACGCGCTATGCAATGCAGCCATCAGCAATGCCAGCGACTAGACGCGCGCCGGGTGGAGAAATGAGCCGGGCAAAGAGCTTCAACCATAACGTGAGGGATTGCTTTTGGAGCGGAGCGCGTGTGCCCTTTGGACCTCCAAGTTGCAGGCCGGGCTCCTGAGCATGCGCTGGGATCCCACGACGTCCAAGGAGCTGATTTGCAGATCAAAAGGGTGAGTCGAAGTCGAAGTGCTGTAGCTGCTTGCATCCTTTGTTCACATTTCGTTTGCTGCCGGTTCTCTTTTCCACAAGGCGACAGGAAGGCTAACTACGATAGCTGGTCTCGATTGAGAGGCTTTGAGAGCCTTTTGAGAGGAATTGAAATCATTTTTTCTCGAAAATCTCTTGCTGCGGGAGTGACGCTGGTATCTCACAGGGCATTCCCGCCTGCTTGAATGACTTAAAGTTGCGCGGTTGGAGCCAACAGATGCCAGAAGCTATAGTCCCAACTTACTGGGACTGCCTCCTGCTAGCTCTCGAGTTGTTCCTCAAGCCAGAGGCCGAAGCGGAGAAAGCCAGCCGCTGCAATTGAACACTAAGAACAATGGGAACATGGCACCGCTCGCAGGATCTGGAGATGGTCGGACTGGCCGATCACTTGGACTCAGCAGAGATGCTCATCCAAGCGCACCTGGACTATCGGCAGGCCGTCGTTGAACAGATCTAGCGCGGTGTATGTCGTTGTTTGGAGTTCTCGATGGGGTCCTAAGTAGCAGTGGAGTTGGACATGAAGACACGAATCAGGCATGATGTACTTCTTGAGAAAACTACTGTACCAAGTACGAGCTCCCAGACTCCAGTCGTGAAGCGATTAGCAACAAGATCAAACCACAAAGCATCTGCAGGTATACAACGAGATGCGTGAGGCAGGGAGAACCTGGCTCATGTCAATCTGTGTTGTGTTGAAGCGTCCGGTTGGACATGGCTCTGAGGCTTTTTGAAGGAAGGCGTTGAGTGAAGATTCCCAGGGATCCTCCCCTTCATGGAGCTATCAAGACGGGCAACCCAACAAATCCTCAGAATGCGGCCCAGGGAAGCATGTCGGCCGGATGCTACCGCGACGTTAAATGCTTGTTGAGCTGTGTCAAATCATATCTTGACTTGGAGCAAGCCTCCGTTGCACGATCGCAGCACAGTAGGTCGAATGCCGGAGTCAAGCAGTTCAGCAACTTCCACCAATAGCCCGTCTGCTTGCGCAATCCTGCACCGCATCCTTCCGTGGCAGGAGCAAGGTGCGCTAACCCAATCCTTTCAGGCGGGAAGTCGGGGTTGAGGTCGTTGCAGTTCCTTAGGGTCCCGGCCGACCCGTGCAGCAAAAAAGAAATTGGTGCCGTATATACATGCGGGCATGAAGAGGTTGTGTTCCTGGCTCTGCTGCAGGCGCTCGATTCTGAGATGAATGCCAGAAGGAACAGGAGCAGAGGGCCCCCTTCACGACAGACGCGGGCAAGGACACCGCCACCTACAGCCAGAATGCTCGCCATGGGCCGTGTGCATAAGCCATTTCGGCGTGAAGAGGAGATGCGAGGAAAAGGAAAAGGCAAGATGCTGTCACAGCCGCCAGGCGTGCCAGGCATCGCCCTCCCAGCGACGAGGAAAGGTCAGAGTATGAAGGGCTTCTCGAAAGGCTCCAAGTCAAGGTCGCCAAACCCCTCCGAGTCCGAGGAGTCTCAGGACGTTGACGATGACGGCGACGACGATGACGATGACGAGGTGCTTTCTGACAGATCTCCGGAAAATCTGCGGAATGTATCCTCACGGGCAATGGATGACCACGAACCAGAGGGTGGCCAGGGCGACGATGGTGTGGTCCCAGACTTCATTTTTGCCAGATAGCCGTAGCCGGCGTGGTGTTCAAAATAGGTAAACGGGTAGACAAGAACGGGTGCAGACAGTAATCACGGACCGCCACCACGCCGGCATTCCCACCGCGGTCTTGCAAAAAGTGCAGAGCTACGCATAGCGGTGCTTCGTGCTCGTCTGAATAGGAAGCGAATAACTCCTCGTACAACATCTCCTGACATGGCAGAGCGTATGTTGCCCGGAACAAAGCAGTGAGTGGAAGGCCTCTGCCTCCAACGCCTCCCTCACCTCAGCATGGTCTACATACCTGATGAAGTCATTGGTGAACTGGGCATAGTCATAGTTGTGTGCGCTTGCGGACATTTATGCCTGCCGGCATCTGTACTCAAGTTGTTCTGTGACGGATCAGGGCAGCACGAAGTAGCATTCAAAGCACATTTCGCCTCGTCAGCACAAGGCCTAGCTGCCCGTCACATGTAACGATACCGGTTTTACTACACAATCCGAAGCATTATTGTATATTAAGCCCCACCTGTTCACCTTACCACAGCCGGCAAGGAGCAAGTCGCAGTTGCTGGTTCGCCCAGTGCCCACAGAAACGTAGGCTTGCACACTCATATCAGCGAAGCTGAGCCCCGAAGCCAACCCAGCCACTTCACTCCGTGTGTCCGGATGCCCCGATCTAGTGGGAGTGCACGCCATGGTCTGCGACAAGCAACTCTTGGAAATGCTTGCCAGCGGAGCATGTTTGACGAGACAAGTTCTGGAGGCCTCCAAAAAGAGATTACATTCTCCGGTTAGCAGCCCATGCATCCGCTGCGAGCCGGATAGCACGTTCATCGTCCCCAGCTCGTTGTTTGTTCTTCTGCGCGGACGCAATACCCAGAGACCCACTGCATAATGACTCGGTTGCAAAGCGGGCAGATGTTCCAGAGTCCAGCACAACTCTGAGTCGATGCACTACAGCAGTTCTAGTTCTACCTTCAGTTCTGCCACTCATGTCTTCTTGTATTTATGCAAGCAGCATCTGTGCAGCGTGCACTACTGCTGAGCTTACTGTCCCCACTGTGCTCGCCCAAATCTCGAAGAGGCACGTGGCAGCCCACCTGCCGGCAGCGACGAAGACGAGGAAATGAGCCTTACAAATCACCCTTGCGCATAGAAGAAAACCGCGACATGCTACTCGGGAAGTGGATGTCCTTGTCTTGCACGATCAGCTTGACGACGGTTCAAAGCACGTCGGCATTGTCTTGTGAGAAATGCCGCGAGGAAGACCTCAGCGATGAAGCAGGAGCAGATGATGCAGCCGCAGGCCTTGTGCTGTCAAAAACTCTCAAAACATGTCGTTGGCCGCTGCAACTGGAAGGGCAAGACCCCGACACGACGACAGACAGTGACAGAGTATGTGCGAATCCGGACCGTCGAGGCATGTTTGCTGAAGCTCTGCCTTTTTGGCCAGAGCCACAGCAGTCACCATCAGCGTCGTCCAGGTCTCAGACATCCCGTTGTGTTTGCATGGGCTGGTGCAGGGACCTCTGCAATGTTGCTCCTGTCGGTGCATTTCTGCTTACCATAGCCGCAAGCTTGAGCCCCCGGTGCAGCCCCTAAAACTTAGCATTTAGCATTGATTCAGCATGGCCTGGCTACACTCGCAGCAGCGACACCGCCCGGAGTATCCAAACCTGAGACCTGAGTCTCCATGATGTGCCCAGCCCATCCCGTGCCAGACCTCGCAGGGCAAAACCAGACGAATCGCTCAGTTTTCTCCAGCACAGCTCTTCGTGCAGCAATGGCTCTCATCGCCTCCGTGGCTAAAGTGCTTTGCCTTCATGTGGTGTTGATCGTGGGCGTGCTGGCGTATGAACTCGGTATCCTGTTTCACTCATTCAGCAGGCTCGGACCGTTTCTTTGCGTTCGGTGCTCCAATTCTGTAATGTCACTACGGCATGTTGAATCGAAATGCATTGCTTGACACTCCTGACGCGCAGATCGGTGGGATTCGGTGTCGGTGTGTGTGTGTGTGTGTGTGTGTCTGTGTGTGTGGAAGCTCTGATCTTTTGCTAAGCGTCCTTGGATTCCAATCCGCAGTTCAACCTTTAAACCGCAGGGGGGAAGGCAGCGAGCATTTCTAGATTGCTCTGCCTAACAAAGACCGTCCAGATTTGCTGTGACATGAAGAAGGGACGCCTTCTTCACGTACCTGCAAAAGGCCGCTCAAAGTACCCTGAAAGCTGCTGGTGCTGCACTGGCCTAGCTTTGACCTCGCGCATCCTGTCAGGTTGCAGTACTGAGGTAATATCAAGTCAAGATGGTTTACCAAGGTCTAAGAAGCAAAAGACCGAATGGATTGAGCGGATGGTGCCATTTCTCCGTGTGTGTGTGTGAGGCCGCCCATGTTCATACGGGAATGTTTAAAAGAAGCAGGGGGGCAGAGTTGGCTGGTAGAGCTCTGCCCACGAACTTCTTTACTGGGACTGATCATCTCAGCGTACTCACAATGCATAAAGCGTCTGCACATTGGTTCTGAGTTGGCATCGGTTGGAACTGTTGGCATGACTCAGTATGGCATCTGAGTTGGCATCGTAAGCCGTTCAGTCGTCGTTTTTGCAAACTGTGTGTCTGTCTCTGTGTGTGTGTGTGTCTCTGTGTGTGGGTGCGTATGCCTACGTAGGTTCTGCGAGTATTGGTGAGCTAGACTAGAGTGGCTTTGTGGTCCCGAGGTACTTGTGACACTGATGTAGGCACATTTCGTTTACAAAAAATGTTGGCTTCATGGTTTGAGCACAAGTTCAGGGACAGGCTTAAGAAGCGCTGCATTGCTTTTAGAGACTGCTTCGATCCGATACGAGCTCTGTGCCAGATACAAGCCAGCGTTGCAAGATCCGAGCCAGACGATGCGCGCGGCACAGTTTGCCAAGCCGGGGCCACCAGCAGTGATTCAGCTGGCTCAGATCCCACGACCGATGTGCTGTGAAACGACACAGGTTCTTATCAAAGTGGGAACCGGCAGTTTAAATCCCGTGGACTTTAAGCAGAGAAGAAACCCGATGCTGGAGTACATGAGGCCTTTACCGGCCGTTTCGGGCTTCGACTTTTCAGGCAAAGTCGAGCAGATCGGAGCGGGAGTTCTTGGATTCAGACCTGGAGACGCTGTGTACGGCATGCTGCCGTTGCAGGGCCAGGGTTGGGGCGCTTTCCAGGAGTACGTGGTTACGAATTACACAATCATCGCGCATGTTCCCTCGAAAATCTCGCCAAATGAAGCAGCAGGACTGCCACTTGTCGGGCTCACCGTCGTACAGGCTCTGGCTCCCGTCCTCCGGACTTGGCAGCGAAACGGCGAGTCGAGCAAAGGCAAGAAGATCCTGATCCATGCTGGTGCCGGCGGGGTGGGCTCCTTCGCAATACAGTACTGCAAGAATGTGTCCCTCGACGTGCAAACGGAAATCCACGGTAGACACCTAGAGTCCTAGAGCTCCCAAAATGGAAGGATGTACTCAAAGCACAGGTTGGGCATGCACGTGGCCACCACCGCGAGTGCCGCGAAGGAGGAGTTGGTCAAGAGTTGCTGAACTGCATCAGACTTAGAATGCAAGAATCGTGATGGTTAGCCAAGCTAAGTGTCAGGGGCCTTAAAAAGCACATAAGCATAAGCATTTTATAGGGATATCCCTACCTTAATGGGCTTCATTATAAGGGGGTTTATATGGGATATCCCTATCCTATTTTTTTGCTTATGTGCTTGTTTGGGGCCCTAAAGTGGTAGCTTGCTTCAGCCAAGGTCTTGGCGCTGACCAAGTCATCAACTACAGGACGACCAAGTTCGAAGATGTGCTGACAGCCTTCGACGCTGTCCTCGATCCAGTGACACAGGTGCTACCGTCATCTCAGCACTACCGACTTCCGACTGGGGATCCTGCTTCAGAGGGCTGCGTTATGAGCACTAGTGGTCCCTCTTCCACATGCCTTCGTGGATTCGGACGCCACCCCCCCGGCCCGAACTTTGCCCATGACTTGCAATGAAAAAGCTGTAAATCGGCCATATAGGGGGGGGTGCCCGAAGCCCGCAGCTGCTTGAGGAGTACGAAGCTCGCACGCTGTCTTCGCAAGTCCTGAAGCCAGGCCTCAGGGAGCCCAGCGTAGTCCTGACTTCGTCCTGGCCTCGTCGTGTTCCAAATTCGCGGAGGTCTGGGGCACTACGTGAACATCTTGAGCAGCGACTGGGAGCCAAATGATGGTGAGCTGGGCCCGCTGATGATCCTGCGACCGCTTCTCAAGACTTCCCCCGGGGGGGGCTTAGTAGTGTGAGCTGCAGCCTTCAACCTTCTAGGCAGGAAGCCTTTGGGTTTTATCTGCGAATGGGCAGGAAGTGGGGCAACAGTTTGCTGGCAGAATACCTGGGACGGAGACTCAGCCTTGTTGCAGTCTGCACGAAAAGAGGTTGGCGCAGCAAGAGCTGCCAGAATCGATGCCATGCAGGTCTGGGCGTCTATTATCATTGCGATCCGGTCAGCCCTGATGCTTCTGGCTTGCGGAGCATTGCCAGCTGGGTCGATGCAGGCCTGCCGAAAGCACTGCGGTGATGTCCTATATGTGTCTTCGCAATCCCGGCCCGGCCCTGCCGAGGCAGCATCAAGCCTGTCGTGGCTCCTTGGATGCAGATAGACCAAAGCTACAGAAATCCCATGCAGCCTCTAACTGAACTTTGGCGATTCACGTCTGTTCTTTGGAGTCTTGGGTTCTAATAACAGTGATCTTTGTGATGCACCTCAGAAAATCCGTGGTACGTTGGGGCCCGGGAGGGGAGCCCGACCGAAAGCGCCGATTTGAGGAGAGGGGGGCGCATCCCGGATGCGTGATCGGGGTATAAGTTCAACCGGAGCTGGCCCAGAACGCATCCGTGCACACTTAGGCGCTGGAGTGAGCGGCTCCAAGAGCAAAGTGTGCAAAAGTGCACTACATTACTAGGAGTATTCGATTCAAGAGTACTAAAGCGAACAGCTCCGGCAGGTCCTTGATTAGAGTCAGTTTCAAGGATCGTGCGGCATACGCGGCCCAATATGTGGATGTGTTTGTCGCATGTGGGATGTGGCATCCGAGTTTGCCAGGATCGTTCCTTCCCACTTGAGGAGGTTGCGCAGGCCCACGAGTACTTGGAGAAGGGACGAGCGTCTGGCAAGGTGCTGATCGACATAAGGAAGACAGACTGAGAAGATGGGGGCTTTTAGGTTCTGTCTTGCAGTGGTCTCTGATAGCTTGGCACATTGTGCGACAGCAAAACAATCCGTTGCCTCAGCTGTCAGTCATTGGGTCAGCAGATGCGTGGTGTTGGCTTGACTGACTTGTTGATCATCTTTGGCACAAATATAGCGGCGAAAGCTTCAAGCCAGCAGATAGCAGCGTACGCTGCACGCCCCGTGACAGATCTCGGAAGAAGTGGTCTGCCTGCCCAGGCCCACGCGATCACCGTCCCCGGACTCGCGCTCCGTCGCTTCGTCCCAGCCTTGGCTTTCGGTTTTTTTGACCAAGATGTCGGCTCTCGACCTTGTAAGGCGATCTTCGCCGCCTCCCGGCTCGCCGAGCTGCGCCCTCGGCTTCGAGACCTCAGAGATGCCCGCGGCGCCGGACGGCTCCTCGACTCAGGCTCCAACTCACCCCGGCGGTCCTGCAGCGTGTACTGCCCCGAGTAAGCCGGCCCGTCCGCCATCTTCCACTCCGCTTCCACTCGGTCAGCTTAGGACACCGGCGGAAGTTTCCACTGTCAGGCCTGGACTCGAACTTACGAGCTTTGCTGGCCTTGCGCCATGAAGAAAGATTGAGTCACAACATGTCTTAACATCCACCGCTCAAGGCCTGAAGCTAGCTTGTCGTGGCTTGCAAATGGGTTCAATCATGAAGGTCTTGCTGGTTCTCCTTACCTAGAGCATTAAGACACTAAGACTACCAAGCAAGAAGCCACAGGTCTTTGTGCGTTAAGGTACTGATTTCTTGACATCTGGGCTGCTGTGAAATCTTGCGGAAGGGCATGGAGGTTACAGGAAGGCTATGCCGCTATGCCTGCAATGTTTACGATTAGCACGAGGCCCCGGAAAAAAGGCGGCCACGTCCAGTTCAACGCTTCACACAGCGACTATGAGGCCGGCAAAACCTGGTCCTTGCTTGGGAGGGTTCGATTCAGCTTTGTCTTTGCTCAGCCAGGTTGTTGCCCAAGCCGCTGAGGAGCGAGGATGGCGCGTCGTGAAGTGCGAAGAAAAGGTGGGTCGCTCTGAGATGCTGGCTAGAGGTGCAAGCAATCCCAATGTTCTTTTTTTCCAACGATGCTGCTGTCAGGCTGCGATGCTACGGCCCAAGTTTTGCATCTTCCCAGCACCATCCTGGCTTTCTCTCCGTTCACTCGGAGGTGCAACATTCACTGGATCGACGACGCAAACATTGGAGACTGGATGAGGAAGGCGAGGACGAGCGAGAATGAGACTGCGAAACTTTGACGAACGTGATATCGCCCCTTGCAGGTAGAGCCCTGGATGAGAATAAACCATTTTCCAGGCAGAGTATATAGCGTTAGCAGCGGGGCGCTGGTGACGGCCTGATGCATCATCGAAACTGGCTTGCCCTCAGAGGAATGAATAATGCGCTGGCGCGAAAGACTCGCCTGGCGAGGACCTTTCCAAGAATCTTCCTTTGCCTCCGAGAGAGTTCGAAGTTTGGTGGTAGGGAACATCGTTTCTGATTGTCTGGCAGGAACATGACGCGAATGCAAAGGCTGTTTCCGGCAGCCTATCGTTTTGTGCCTCCCACCTGGGCCACGTGCCGAGACATGCTCAAGCCCGCCCTGACTGGCACACCATGGGTCTGACACCAGGTCATTCCAGATGACCTGACAGACCTTGAGAAGAGATTTGGCAACAGTCAAGAATCCAAGGCCTTCTGCTTACACCCCACGTATCCCACGAAAACACGTCTGAGTCGCCCTAAAAGGTCTTCTACATTGTCAAGCCAGATCATCTATGCCAGGCACAACCATCGTACAGCCTAATGAAGCATTGGTTGTGGAACGTCAGTCACTGGGGTTCAGGGCCGGGGCATCTTCCTAACCACAGAGCTCGATCGCCACAAACTCAGAAGATTCCGCAGCTACATGATCTTGGGGCCGAAAGTTTCTCTCGAGACCAAAACGAGACGCGAACAGCATCGGTTTTGATGGGTATTTGCAATGAGGTCTGCGGCAGGCAGCAGAAGAGAGCCGCAAGAAGAACGAGGCCGGTCAGAGCGCAACCCGCGATGCGCTTGTCATTGCGTCAGCACAGCGCGGCTTGGGGAAGTGAGAGGCCACCGTCGTCCAGAGATACCTCTCGAGGCCCCCGTTCACTTTCTCTAGTTTGATCCGGCAGGGATGCCAGAATGCGAGACAGTTCTCTGGCAAACGAAGCAGTTGCTCGCACCCTGCTGTAAGGCTTGGTGTTGTGGAAAAGGAACACGAGCAATGCCCTCTCTGTCTCTCTGTGCTGAGGCCGATGCTGATAGAAGGCCTCAAGTTTGACTTGCGCTTATACTTCCTCGTGTCTGCCAAGAAGGCGGGAGTGTCACGTTGCAGAGGACGACGCCGCACCAGCTGTTACTGGTAGTACGTGACGACGTTCGTCAGTATATAGTATAGCGCATCGTGCCAACAGACGAAAGGAAACTACACAACACCTCACATAATTGCCAACTTATTACACGAGCAGCTCGAAGGCCAGTGGTGAAGCTGGGCTCGACATGCGCTGCTTTCTTTTCCGTGACGGACTGGCAACCCAGCTGCAGAGACTTGTCCAAGTTGCAGACCGGAGGACCACCTCAACAAATTAGCCTGGCATTGCACATCTGCAGGTACGGTTGTGCACAACGCCGTACCAGCCTCCCACTGCAGAGACCATGCTTCCTGCCGGAAATTCAGCATCTTGTGCAACATCAGGCAGTGCCCTTCCAATCCAAAGTTCTAGGATCGTGCAAGCACACTCTGCTCTCTGACATGTTGAGGAACGAGAAGTGCATGCATCTCACTAACTATGCAGCAGGCCACTCAGACCCCTGAATCTGCAGACTTACACGCGAGCAGCATGAATGCTTCGCCTGCCGCCTGCGTTGGTGGGCTGCAAGGTCAACAAAAATAGTTCGAATTTTCAGCAGAACGATGGGGAGGACGACGGAGCTGGGAGCAAGCGCTCTTTGCGGTCTCGGACCTGGCATGACTGAATAACGCCACCCGACGCTGAGTGCACATGATGCAATGCGAGTACGTTTCGGCACTTCTAGGTGGTTCATGTCCTACATCGGTGAGACCTACGGCGAGAAGGACTCATGGTTTGCATCAGTGTATCCTGATTCAGAGGTGTGGAACTCTGCCTGCTGAGGAGCGCCGGAAGCTTTGGCTGAAGCTGATGGGTGCGGCAGCCTCCGCCTGCATCCGCCAGCTCTGCTTGCTCTGCTTCCGCTTCTTTCTTCTTTGCCTCTTCCGTCTGCATTTTGTAGCTGCGTGGCCTCACTTGTCACTTTGCGACATTCGGGACACAGCACACTCCCGTGGCATTTCTTGTGCCCAAGGCTTGGTCCCAGGTCTTATAAAGTCTTTTGCAGGAAAGACGGAAAGACAGCACGGGCACACGGACACGCGAGTACGAGTGAAGCAACTCTAGCTGCCTTGACTGCCAACGTCTTGGTGATTTGATGTAGGGTCTTGACATACCGGGGTTGCTGTGTTAGCGATGTACCTAAAGGAACGGCGCATAGGAAGACCACGCAGTAAAGCCAGCCTTGTGATAAAGCCCCCTTTGCCGGCCACGAGTTGCCATCAAAGCGAGGCGGAGCAAGAGGCTGAAGCACAATTCGAACACGGCTTGTGTGGCTTTTGGCGAGGCCAAAATTCCAGAGCGGTCCTTCCGAGAATCCACCAAGTGATCTCAGGCAACATCTCGAATAATGCGGGTGATTGACTTGCGTTGACGAAGTGGGCTTGGGTTTTTTTGTAGACTCTGTCCAGGAAGGGCTGCTTTTGGCGATATCCATGGCTGGAGATCATTTGAAGGCGTGGTCTGGGAGCAAGACGGCGTTAGTCGAGCAGAGAGAGAGAGAGAGAGAGAGAGAGAGAGAGAGAGAGAGAGAGAGAGAGAGAGAGAGAGAGAGAGAGAGAGAGAGAGAGAGAGAGAGAGAGAGAGAGAGAGAGAGAGAGAGAGAGAGAGAGAGAGAGAGAGAGAGAGAGAGAGAGAGACGGACAGGGACAGAGACAGAGAGCGAGAGAGAGGGCGAGCGGAAAGAGAAAATGCGCGTTCCGAAGCTGACACCACACAGGTGCAGGCAGTTGTTGCGACAGAAGCATGCGGCGATACTCGAGAGTCTGAGGCGCATCAACGCAATCGCATACATGGATTGTCTGGCAAGGCGCATGTATGATGTACAGACTGAGCACCGGTGCCTGAGCTGAGGCTGGTGCTGACCAAACGAAGCTTCATGCAGAGCCCTCAGATCTGCCATGTTTACTGTTCGTGCCCCGGCTTTCCGTCGATGCAAGGAATCTCTTCTAGTTGATGCCACTCACGACGGGAAGAGGACCAGTATTCGACGGGGCATCTTCTGGTTCTCAGTTCTCAGTGCAGGCCAACGAGGACCCAGGCCACCTGCGCACGGTGTAGGACACAGCAAAAGCATCACTCGCATTTATCTGGCCTCCCCACACTGAGTCGGCGCTCCAGGCAGCGCTCACTGGCACATGTTTTGACGTGTGAGCGGAGCTGCCACAGCTGCCGCACGACAGGTCGCACGTGTCAGTGGTGTCTTCCGTCCCCTCCGTGCCCGGCGGCCCAGGGCGGCCCACGGTTTCTTTCTCGGCTCCGACTTCGGCTCTTCGGCTCTTGTCGGTTCAGGCTGGCGCCCATGCCGCCCGTCCGAAGTTTAAACTCGGTTCCCGAAACGCAAGGCCTGGCCTGTCTGTCCAATTGGGGCGAAGCTTGCGCTGATATGCGCTGATGCTTGTGCTTGAGGGCTTTTGGAGAATCATTACGTCACGACCAAGGAGCTGGGTTCCTTGCTCAGCCTTGCTCACCTGCGTTGGACAGAAGCGTTTCTACAAGCCAGTGGGCATCTCACTCAGACTCAGGTAAGGGCTCTTACGGAGTCGTCTACTGTGTCCGTCACAGGCCGATGGGGATTCAGAGTTTGGGAGCCCTCTTGGCCACACACATGCCAGGTTTCCAGTTGCTGGCAACATGTTGGCTGTGCATTTGCGAAGAATTTCATGCAAGTGGCAGGAGGACAGGCCTGCTGAGGGCCCTGAAGTCGATTCCTTTCGACAAGCTCGAGGACACGCCGTTACGCCTCACTCTTTTAAGATGCAAGTGCTTGATTGTGGAACCGAGGATCCAAGTCACTTTAAAGATGAGCTGGAGATCGCCAGGCAATTGAATCATCCGTGCGCTACCGGCCTCGCACACATCACAGCATGCAACTGGTCGAGGATGAGTCGAGTCAGACCGTATCCAGTTGAACTGCTGCAGGGTCGAAAAGAATAATCATAGACTACTACTGTAGGAGTATAACCAAATGAACATTTGGCGAGTCTTAGAATCCTGCAGCTCCTCTCTTGGAAATGCAACAGATGGCAGCTGCTCCGTGCAACCTGCACCAGGTACATCGTAAAGTTGTACGAGGTGTTCCAGACAGGTGAACGTGTGCATTTGGTCATTGCCTCAGAGTCCGAGGGCTTTTAACATGTGTCATAGCTTTGCGAATCATGTGAATCATGTGCACCCACGAAGTTGCTGCGTGCCCCCAACATCTTTTACTGAAATTGAGCTGGCAGACGTCCTGCTCCCCTTCGAATCACACTGGCGATCTCTTCTCTAGAGCTCAAGTCGTAGTCTGTGCGAATGCAACGCGCAGGTCGCGGACACCTATTGCTAGAAGGTGTCATCGAACGGTGCATGCTCCGCACTCCATTCTCATTCGATGTGGCAAGAGCTAGAAGACAAGAATGCGTTTCAGTGGTGGAGCCTAGCGGCCCAATATGATTAACATGCGCAATTTGAGCGCCGAGTGTGCCCGGCTCTGAACCCAGATGCACTGCTCTTGGAAGCCATTTCTGATGCGCCGAGCGTGGCAGAGAAAATCGGAAGGACACGTATTATCACACAAAGGCTGCCTGTGCAGTCAGAGGTACTTACTTTGCAGCTGGTCGAGTTGGAGCAGCCGAATTGCCATCGATTGAGTGCTCAAGCTGCATTGAAAGCGGCTAAGCAGATGCAAGCGTACGAGGTCATGGAGCTTTGCGGAGGCGGCTCTTTGGCAGAGATGCTGGCCGAGCCCTGAGGGGACACTGCAGCTGAGTTTAATGCATGCATTTGAGTGCAAGATCACCGGCCACGACAAGTGGTTCCATGAGTTTCCAGAACCGACGCATGGTCCATGATGGACCGATAGCAGCACTGTTCCACCTGCGCATCGCTGCGACTGTAGGCGTCTGCGAATGACGCTGCCGTGAAGGCCGGGTCGTGCACTCTGTCTATGAGTCATGAGTCTGGCCTGGGCCTGCCTGCGAGGCTGCTGGTCGAGGTTCCCGTGCAAAGCTGCCAGTCGAGAAGACAGGCCGGGCCGCCGGGCCGCCGGGCCGCGCAGTTGCAGTCGGCAAGGCTTCCCTGAAGCCCTGCGTTCCGGCCAGTGCTAGTGCGAGTTGGAAAGTCGGAGTGCCGCCGGACATGCCTTCGTCGCAGGCAGATTCATGTTCCGGACTGAGTCATTCCAGTGGATCCGAAGACCCTGAAAGTTTCGTTGGTGTGGTTCGGGATGTCAAAAAATTGATAATTAGCTTCGTTCTTGCAATCTCCTGTGTGAGAGTTAGTCAGAGTGAGAAGATGGCGGGACAGGTTTCGGTTTATAGCTGCCAAGGTGGCAAATGCTGGCCGGCATAGCCTACTTGCATCACCACCGGATCATCCACAGGGACATCAAGCCAGAGAACTACCTGGTCAGTGCCCAAGCCCTCTGACCTTTTTGAGGCAACACAATAAACAACGTGAAAGGTGGCAGCATGCTGACCGGTTGCATACACCACTTGGCAGAATTCGATTTGGTGAGCACGTTGTACGGCACGTCGACTTGAAATATATTTCGTCCCAGCATTCGCAGGTGCAGCACAGGGGCGAGCACACAACCCTGAAGCTCGCAGACTTTGGCCTCGCTTGCTCCTTCAAGAAAGGCCCGCATAGTTGCAAATCCGACCGAGACAATTTTGCGAATGCACTCTTGCAGGAATCTGATGCGAGGAGGGGCTTGAACGGGCGCTGGGTGATACAACGGAACCGATCCAACGTGATTAGCAAGGGCGAAATGTTTTGAAGTCGAAAGGTGGTAGCGACTAGAGTCCGGAGTCCTTGACAACGTTTCAGAAGCCTAAGTCCGCCGTTGGATCTGGAAGAGGCTGAAGAGAGCTAAAGCTAAGGTAAGCTGTTTTTGCTCGGAAGGTCGACCGCTCAAGGACATCCTCGGCACTCCTTGCTACGTCGCTCCCGAGGCTTGGGGTAGAGGCAGAGTGCTTTGTTTGGTGGCCATGCATATCGGGTTTCAGTCCAAGGGTTGCCGTCGCACCCTGACAGCTGCAGTTGCAAAATGTTGCAAAAACACGAAGGTTGTTGCAGTTCTGGCATGGCACGCCGCTGTCATGCCTCCAGAGGTTCTCAACGCCCGATACGACGAGCGCTGTGACGTGTGGAGCGTGGGAGTGGTATCCTTTGTGCTCTGCACTGGTCACGGCCACAGCCTCCGCAGCCATCCGCAGCCGCTCGTCTAGCGTCCTGCTCTGATGGGCCTTGAAGTGAGGTCATCACCCCTTTGCCTACGGCAAAGGTGACAAAGCCAAGGCGCACATGCTCAGAATGCGCTTGCAGGCATATAAGTCTGCCATCCCAATCATTGCTCGAGTGCGGGTGGGGCCATGGGACCACCCTGTTCGACGAGACGATTCGGGCCGATGTTTGGCGATGGGCTTGGGTCTGCTGAGACTCCTGGTGTCGTCTAATCAAAATACGGTGGTAGTGCTCGTATCTGCATTTCCATGGCGTGTTGTTCTGAGTTTTTGAGCCAGGTGGTCTTGGAAAGAATCAGATCCAACGACATGGATCCTGCAGCCAGGGTCCCAAACACTGCCGCTTCAGCGTTTCCTCGAAGGCTGTGCAAGCATGAGCAAGTCTGCATTGCAAACTGCGGCTGTTGACCGAAGACTGACATAAACAGCTGGCTCTTCGCGAACGAAATCTAAGCAGCAGAGGCAGAGTGCTTCCGTTTTTCTGCGATCTTCCACGAAGATTCAAGATTCATTCCAAGGAAGCTCATTGGGACGAATCTCGCAAAGAGGCAGGTGATGCTAGAAATTCTCCAGAAGCCCGCCTGCAGCAGCTTGACAGGCCAAAGAGCTGGTGTTCCAGATGTTGACGCGGGACCCGGGCAGTGGGCAGAGTCGGCTGAGTCCTTGACGCAAGTGTTGAAGTGCTGTGGTGCGGCTTTGGATTTCTGACTGACTCGGAAGTGTCGGGGAATGTTTGACCTGTTTCCAGGACCCGGAGCAGCGACCAAGCGCCAAGAAGCTCTTAGCAAAGAGCTTGTGGCTGCAGCAGTTTGATGTACCTGAAAGGCACAGCCTCTGCAGTTTCATAAATGCCTCCTATTGGGCGAACCCAAGTCATTTGCACGTGGAACTGCAGCATTGCATTCACAGCTGTGCGGTCGCCTTCGTGCAGGCCTGAGGAACCTGCAGCCAACAAGGGCTGCTGCGTAGTGAGTTAGTCGATTTCTGGGGCGCAGCAAGCAGATGACGGCTTCAAAGGAAAGGCACCTGCAATCATAAGTCAGGTTTAGTCGATCTGGCTTTTGCATTCGGACGCGGCTGTCTGTCTAGCAGGCTGGCACCCCAACATGTTGCGAAGCGGCATGGGACGGGATTAGAAAGCCACAATGAACCGAGGGCCAGAATGAATGCTGGCGTAGCTGTACAGTTCTGCATGCACCTGCAGAGGGGTTACATCTGAGTCCTTTGCATTAGGCGGTTTTGAAGGTTGGCTTGCGCAACTGTGCTCGACAAAGCTAGCCACTTCTCGTCGCCGTTTGCGTTGTGCAAGCCACCACGTTTGACTCCGTCAAGCGATTCCATCTGCGTGAGTGACAGATTCTATCCGGATAGCAACCTGGGCTAGCCTTTGAGTCTGCGAGTCGATCAAAACTATTTCAGTTTCGGGCAGACACCCTTTTTGACATAACTTTGGCTTTGTGGGTTTGTTATAAGTGAACATTCTATCTCCAAAACAATGCTAGCATTATACAGTGAGCGAGGGTGAGACTGCTTCTCGCGACCTTTGCGGCGCCGAGTGCCACGCACAGCGTGGATGTATAGCACAGGCTTCGTAGAGGTCTCATCTCAACACCATGGGCCCCGAAATGCGGCACAAGCTTTGAAAGCATGGCAGCACCTGACTGAGTTAAAATCACAACGGGCATGAAGCTTGCGCAGCAGTGCTCATGACAGCTCAAGAGGACAGAAACGGTCTGCACGGCTCCAGCTAGAAAGATGCAGGTTGGTAAAGGCACATGCCTGCAAGGTCATTGATGCAAGAGCTTCTGAATGCGGACCGTTCTGATGGTTTCTTCCAGAGTGAGCACAAGCACTTCAAAGAAGATAGCCTGTATGCTCACAGCGAACGATTGTGTGTTCGGAGCTGCAGAACAGAGCGAAGATCGGTGCGACAATGCCAACGAGTATCCGCTTGCTTTAGCCTTTCGTCAAGATTCTGGTCTGCACGCAGCTTTGAGTCTGAATCTTCGGAACCGCTGCGCTCAGCAAACTTAGACCTTTTACGGTCTACTCGACCGTGTGAAAGAACTGTGATTTGTGCTGATCTGTGATGTGGTCTGTTGTGCAGAATCCCCTGAAGAATTGCCAAGACAGCTCCAGGCTTGAAGCAGAGCCTTCGGTGCTTTTCCCGCGCCTCGTGAGGTGTTTGCATGAAGACAGTCCTCATGGTCAAGCCAACCCTGGAGGCATCGGGCCGGAGCAGTGACGAAGTCTCCACGACATGGCATTTGCCGAACGGGAGCAGCCATGGTCATATTGAAATGTCGATCCTCATGTAATTAGTCACTTAGGACTTAGGCTTAATGCTTAATCCGCTTGATGTGCGGGGCTTCCATCTGTGCTTCAGAGCTGGTTGCGCAGAGGGCCTCTGCTATATCAAGGCCATCTTTTTTCGATCGTGATTGCATATGTCCGCAGACATGCCTTTCTGCCGTCTAGCTGGTTTCTACAGTTTCTAGGCAAAGGCGTTCTTCCTACATGCCAGCTCACGAGACTGAGATACACCCGCAGATTGCTCTAGTGTTCGCTGCTTACCGGTGCAAGTGCGAATGGTAAGCTATGGTAGTGGTAATGTGTGTGTCACCTGTAGAAGCTCTGCGTGAATCCGTCACCCGGCAGACGGAGTACGACGGAGCGTTTCCTCGTGACTTGACCGGGGGCCAGATGGGCTGCAGGCGAGAGAACAGATTCTGAGCTGAAGAATGGTTGGCTTTTCGTTCCAATTGCAGGTGCTTCGAGCTGCTCGGCATCGACGTCATGCTTGATGCAAAGATGAAGCCTTACCTCATAGAGGTCGGTCTGGCTGCCAAAACAAAGCATACCAGCAATGCCAGTGCCATACCCGTTTCGCATAGTATTGAGATTGAGGAGGTTTGTGATGCATTGCTAATGCATTTCGGGTCTGCTCTGAGCCGTTGAAGGTAAACCACCTGCCCAGCTTCACCTGTGACTCACCCTTGGACGAGGACATCAAGAGGCCTCCATGAGCCTATTCACCCAGACTGCATCGAGATGTCTGTCTCTGACAGGCGCTTGGTGAGCCAGACCTTGGACCTTACTTGTGGATCACTGTCGGGCAAGGCGTCAGTCGACTTCGGCAGCGGAAGTGCTCTACGCCGTGCGACAGAGCCATCCGCGCGTCTCCACGTTAACGCTGCTCGACCGGGCCAGGACCGGAAGCTTTACGAGCAGCTGGTCCGGGAGAGACGCGAGGCGATATGATTTTGTTCTTCGCAGAAGGAGCCGTAGCAAGAGGGACTCAGACACAGCACGAGCACTCCGAAAGGCGAGTATCTATGCAGTTTAGACATGTTCCCTTTCGAACCTGACTCTCTTTTGCACACTTTGGCTGGAGCAAGCACTCCAACCGGCAAGTACTGTGCATGTTGCTTTGAAAATTTGGCTTCTCTTTGCTGCAGGCAGGGCAGCCCGGCAATGCCACACCTTGCAAAGCGCTCAGACTTGCCGGCTTGACGTGCTCAGCGCGTGGTTTCCTTTCGGACACGACATGACTTTCTCCTTAGGCCCAGACGCCAAGAGCGAGGCAAGGCATTGCGGCATTGCGGTCTCCTGTGTTCCGTGTCGCAAGTCCGTTTCGACGCTGATGCAAATCTGATCGCATGGCATGGTGCTGCTGTGACGTGCAGTGTGTTCCCATGCTCGGAGGACTGATTTTCTCAGGGTCAAACAGTAAAGAACGACGGTCACGGCCTGGCTCAAACTCGGATTGGTCTGAAGTTCCAACCAACAAAACCAATGACAAGTGTAGGTGTTGACACGGGTATCTGTTGCAACTTGTAGCCCTGGTTACAACTGAAGGAAGCATGTAAGCCAGCGACTGAAACCCAGCACTGTCTGCATACAGTACCATAGCAGCACCAGTAAGTTTCGTGATACATCATGCTGGGAGCAGAACCCTGAGGCAATAAGACAAAACCTGTCCGAACTGCTATTTGCCAGCACCTGTTGAAGCTCATCCGCTATCCTGCGCGCGGCAGTTCACGACTGGGCAGCGATCATGCCGAAGGTTTGGCGCTCCTTGGTTCAAGCGAGCCGCGAGATGGGTCAGCCCGTGATCAGACATTCAGAAGACGAGTCTAAGTGAATAGCGAACTTGTCGCTTGTGGCTGGTCCAAGGATGCGCACGCGATTCGGCACACTATCGGTCTCACAGCTACCCTCGAACTTCGGCGAGCAGACAAGATGGAAAGTGCAAAGAAGTGACGCAGCCTTGCAAAGCCCCGAGATGCCCCGACGAGTTTTCGAGGCCTTGCCCTGCTTCCCCTCTGCGCCCTCCTGGCGGCGATAGCTTCCTGGACTGCACGCTTTCGGATCTCACAAAGAACAGGGATCGTTGCGCTTGGGGCTCCGACGATCGAAACCGAGGCTGGGCGAGCGGATGTGTTTTGCCAGCCTCGCCAGCCTCGTGATTCAGCTCGAGGCACTCTGATGTTGACAGGTCTCTGGCATGTATGGATCACCCGGGAGGAAGCAGTCATCATACAAGGCAGTGCCTATACATAGGCCGGAAGGGGAAGTCTGGAAATCGCTTACCAAAGCAAAAGGCTTGAATGGCTTCTCTGAGCAATCAACAACTTGTCCGTTGCATGACGAATCGTTTGCCGTCGACTCCCTTACATGGCACTCCAGCCAATCTGCTGTAACCCAGGGCAGAGACAGGCAGGCGTTGTGTATTGAGGAGTGTTTTTGATTCCCCCAACCGTTTTTCTAGGTAGGAGGTGCCCTAGCGCTACTTGTCCTAGGCTTGATGCACACAAGGTTCAGAGAGGAGAGTGGCATTTCGAGGGCCTGGGAGGCAAGCAGACTCGAAGGCACCCCATCGAGACCTTCTCGATTATTCTAGATTCTAGATATATCCACACAAAAGCACCCCTGCATGAGCTGATTCAAGCAGGTAGTGATTGCCATGTGGATCAAGTGGCTGCTGTAATTCCAGTATGGGACTTGGAAACCCTGTACAACTATCAGGAGTGCACCTGGCCCGTTGCGCGGATCCTGCCGCTTGAATTGCACCAGCCTGACTGGATGGAAGAGTGGATCGAAGCCCTTTGGATGTGGAGTAGGCAGGGTGCGCTGGAGTGCGTGGAATGGATGCTGCAGTTTTTTTTCGATTCTTTGGCGCGAGCGCTGTGCAACGTGTGTGTATTCAAGTACGCGATAGCATTTGAGGAGCATCACGACATGGCGGGCTTGCACTTTGCCGATGCCAGGCCACGAGCGTCCAGCTTTGCAATCAAAGTCCAATAGTGTGAAATCGATGTCAACATGGCGGTATGGCAGCAGCATTGCAGGCAGTCTGGTGAAGTCGGCGGAAGCCCTTCCGCCAGTCAAGCAGTCCAGGCAGTCTGGAGCTGGGCGTTGTGCACAGCAGAAGCCATTCGTGTCTCTTCAGCTTGAGACCTTCAGTTCTTAAGGCACCAGGCCGCAACTACAACTTCGAAGAGTATAGGGGCGTCTATCGCAGGCTGGTGTCTCAAATGGGACAAAAATTACATACAGGAGCTTCCAGTAGAGCTAGAGGCAGGCTAAGGCTTCTAGGGCAAGCCCTGCGGCTGGCAAAGGCTGATTAGTGACGAGACCTGGCCACAAGTACTGCGCAGCTCGGCAGGGAGCTTCAACACTTTTGGTGGTGTCAGGCAAATCAGGCACAACATCATTGGTCTTGTGCATAGTGGGCTAGCTTCCAGCTCCGTGGCCAGTGGCAAATCATACATTCAACATATGCAACCAGCGGTGATCTTTGGCCCAAGAAGCTCGCTAGGACTCTGGTTTCAGACCCACAGCCACTTGATGAGAAAGCAAGGCATTGTGGTTGTCGGACCGATCGGTGACGAATTTCGTCAGACCGTAGAGGCTTGGCGCTTGGCTCACAAACTGCTCTCTTGTGAAGCCGCAGTCTAATCCTTCGTGGTGTGGCAGTCCATAGCAAAGAGACAGTGCAGACTTTCATCTTTCCGACGAAGAGAAAGTCGTGACGGTAAGCTTTTGTAAGCTTTGCTTCGAAGCCACGGCCTCCACAGGAAGCAACTCCGAAGGTGCTCGGCTGGGATCCGCTGTCAGTGATCGTGCGGCATCCCAGGAGACAGCATGGGAGATGTTGCCATTCCATTCCCAAGATCCTTTTGCGCCTGGAGTTCCGAACTGTTCCGAGTCCCGAGCTCGATAGTCTCACTTTGGAAGGAGCCGTCTTCCAGCACTTATGCATTACGTCATTACGTGGCCTTGTGTTAAATTCTTCAATCTCCCACCAGGGCGGATGTAATGCATGCGCCTACAGCTTGCATGTGCGATCCGACGTCGTCGGTCCATTGCGGTGCCTCCAGGGTTGGACTTGTCAAGCAGTAGCGTGTGCTGAGCCCCGAGTCAGTGCCTCGTTGAGGGAGAGAGAGCCTCTGAGCAGCGAATACATGTCGTCCACGCCCCACTCCCCCCAGCTGCTGCTTTCGCGGTGTTCGGTACTGGCTGAGTCACCAGGATCTTGGAGCGTGCCTTGTGATATGTCGGCCGCAAGCTTTTCTGACCAAGGTGAGTGAGAGGACGCGGTGGCAATCACTCAAGCTCGATGTACGCCCTATGGCCGCACAGTACGCCTGACGTCCGCTTCAGCCACCCGACGTCGCTACTGAAGCATTGAAACTCCTCGACCTTTCTCCAGCTGTGTCTTGCTTAGCTACAAGCAGCTCACGAGCTGCAACCTGAACGCCAGGCTTCACGAATCCAGATGACTTCTGCGCCCTGCACAGACGCTCGGCTGCCCGCTGATTCTGTTAAGCGGACATGTGTTGCAGGTTGTGTCTGTTCTGCGTTTGTTCCATGATGCCATGAACATGCCTCGCGTGCGTGCCGCGGACAGCTGCAATGCCCATCGATTTCACACGGCTGCTATGAAGTGTCAGGCTACTTGAAGACCATCGACGGTGTCAAGACTGTGCTGTGAAACAGCCCATTCAATGCTCTTGCGCATCCGATTTTCGCAGCCAGCGCGAGTTGCCCGACATGTTTCCTGAATGCCGACAGTAGCATGGACCACTTTCGATTCGCCCGATGGGCCACGTCAGCCTTTGCAGGAAGGCGGATAAAGTCGTGTAGATTGGCAACCGGCCATATTGGCCTGGAAGTTGATCACACTAGAAGCTGCGCGTGTCAGAGAGAACAGGAAGGACCTGAAGCACGTGAGGACCCTTGCATGGGGCGAGACTCCTATCTTGCTACAGACTCGCAAATTGAGACATGCATGCTGGCAGGCGGAGCCCAGTATGTTGGATCTTCCGGTGTACCAGGAGCTGGTTCTGCAATCTGCAAAGCGTGACGGCTGTTTGTCGTGAGAGAGCTGCCTGGGGAGACTGTTGTAAATCGGAGCTGCTAGCTGGACGAATCTCAGCTTTGGCTGTAGCATTCCATTAGCACCCCATCGAAGCCGCTCCCTCAGTGCCGCCCCGCCCCCAGGTGTCTGCTGAGCATGTTACCAGGCTGTTGAAAATTTGATATTTTGCTGCTTCCTCGCCTTCCAAGCATGGTCCCCTGAGGAACGGATGGCGCCCAGGACGAGCCCAGTTTCCTACGACAGGGCCCGCAAGGCCCAGCCATCCCAGCCTCAAGAGCGTGCTATGTCCTCATGCTTTCCGAGAATGCGTCTCATGCACGTGCAACTTGCAGGCTTACAGCTCCCTCCAGAAGCAGCGCTTGAAAGCTGACTGCAAGGACCCCGTTGGCAGAAGGTGCATCCTGTTCTGTCTGAGTTCTGCCAGTGTACGTACAGATTTAGTGCCCTGTGGGTGCATGCGACGTCTTGACCTTGGAGCAGCCGCCTCGCCTGCACCATCTTGGAGCTATCGTAGGGTGGGCATGTGGACGCAATTGACCAGGACTATCTGCCGGATGTCTTGAGTGGCAGACCCAAAGCTGTGAAGAAGGAGGTTCGGCCTAAGCTGTGAGTGAACACATAAAGCTTAGCCTCCAGAAAGCAGAGGCTTTGGCAGCTTCTCCAAAGGACGCTGAGGCCGTGGTGTTGGAGCGTTGCAAACTACTCTCCTTAGACTGTAGACTGTGCACCTGAACGAACTCCATGCATCATTGTGCCTCCCTGTTTATTACATCGACAGCGAGGTCATCAAACGATTGTTTCCTCAAACCTACGCCCGGGCCTCAGCGAGACATTGTCCTGCTTGGGAGAGTGCCGTTTGCTTGCGGGACAATGTTTGGACATTGCATGAGCTCACATGTCGACTAGATTTTCCCGATGATGTGCCAGCGCGAGAAGTCGTGAACGAAAGCTGAAGCATCGTGTGCATAATTCGCGTTGCTGCAACATGTGTTGCAGGATACCCCACTGGTCGAGTTCGAAACTGGAGCGGCACAGGAGCACGGAGAGGTCCAACCCCGAGTCGTTCGAGCTTTGCTCTTGCTTCTCCCTGATGCACCCTTCCCACCCCACATCATCCCGCGGCTGCTTTCGGACAACAAAGAGCTGCCAGGCACCTGTCAAAGTTGGAGTTGTGCTCTCGGGTGGCCAGGCATCGCTGAGAAGGAGGGTTGTTTTTCAAAAGAAGAGTCTGCGAAAGGGATTGGGGTTGCGTAGTTCGCATAGACATTGGCAAGGCGAAGGTTTGCAGGGCGAATCCACGTTCTACTGTAGCGTTGCACCGCTCAATTTGTCGGTTGCTTGACTGCTTGCGGCCTCCATCATTATGTTCTTTGTAACCCCGGTGAAAGTTGGGCATGAGGCACCGTAGGCCAACGCAGAACGAGGGATTCAGCAATTTGTCGCCACTTGAAGCTGGACCAGAAACCTGGCAGGCGCCAGGTGGACACAATGTGATTGCTGGCATTTTCGACGGCATCAAGTCATGGCACAAGGCGCGCTCCCGAAGTTGCAGATGGGCAAAATGCTAGCGAGCCATCAACACAAAGTCAGACTTAGCACCAAACATCGATGTATCTTGTTCCCGATAAATACCCAGCCTCGTGGGGTCCGCATTCGTCTTTGAGCTTTGAGCTTTGAGCGCGCTACTTCTAGTATGGGCAGTGAGGAGATCTGATAGACTGGGCCCATCCAATAAGAGTACGCAGTTGCAAAAGAAGGAGGCGCCGCATGGTTTGCGAGTTTGCTAAAAATATCGAGCAGCATGAACTACGGTAGTCGCTTCGGGTTGCAGGCAGGGCCACGAATTTCCAACGGGTGTACCCGGTTTCTCGCCACCCAGCACAACCTCTGGCAGCAGAGCAAAGGGTGGTGGCAATGGATCATGTCGGAGTGGCTGGGGTCGGGGCGCGGTGGTGGGGTTTCCATGCAAAGTACGTACCGGGCTTCCTGTCCGTGAAGGTGGGGTGTAACTCCTGCAAGTCTGCTGCAAAAGGTTGCCTTTTCTTTCGCGCGAAGAGAATGTTGGTCGGGAGGGAGGCTTAGAGAGCCTCATATTGCGGCATAGCAGCTGCGATCCCCTGGCCGGTGTCCTGCAGCATGCCCGTAGGCTGTCAGGATGAGCTGAAGTTGCTATTAGGTGTTGGACTTGCTGGGTTAGAGACTTTCCTGGGCACCGAGACTTAACTGGCCCTGGGGTTTTAGAAGTACTCACAGGTCCGAAGCTGTTTACACATTGGCCCTTGCTATCCTAGAGAGAGACTGGAGCGTTGTGGAACTTATTAAGGAAGCCTATTGGCCTATTGTTCCGCCACACGGTTTGGGGAATAAGCCGTCTCTGTAAAATTTGACTTGTAAGTGTGTGTGTGTGTGTTCTTCGGTGCTACACTTTGAACTTGCACGGCTGGCTGCAGGACTCTACTATGATCGGCTTTCTTGACGGACCACATGGTATCTTCACGGGCAATTTCGTGGAGATCACGGATGAGATCATGGATGGATTCCGCAATACCGGTGTGCACCTGAGCTGTACATCCGACCTGCAGCGAGCAGCAGCGAAGCTATCTTTTCGCCTTTTCCGCCACTCTCGACGGAAGCCACTCCCTGGCGCGAAGCCGCAGCCGTCGACCCGAGCCCCGAGTCCCAAACGGAAGCAAACCTCGAGCCCGAGCCCTCACCTCAGTAGCGCCAAACACTCCCAAACCCCTCAGCTGGAAACATGTTCCTTTCCGTCAATCAGAGGGAGCACCGGCCCGAAATGCGTGCAGACGGCAGTACTCAAAGCCTTGCCTTGCCACAAGCGGGCACATAGAAGTCGATGCTGACTTTGACAAACAGGCGGATTTGACATGCTTGGCAGCGGCCGCCACAAGATCGAGTCCGAGGACTGGCTGTAGCAGTGCAGGCAGAGTGCAGGTTAAAGCCAGGGCCAGAGCCATTGGTCCCATGACGTGCTTCAGAGGAGCAGTTCAAAGACTCGATGACAGCAAGGGCCCTGCCTTCTTGCAACCGCTCTCCCTTCCTTTGCTTTTTGCTGGTCTGCTGCTGTTCCTCCGCTTCGAGGTCTGCAGCGCCATCGGCCTCGATGGGTTGGTCGTGATTGGAGGGGATGAGCCTCTGCTGCAATTAGTGCTGCAGCCGGCTTGGCAACAACGCTCGGACTAAGCAGGCTCTGAAATGCAGCATGCTGTCAGGCATCGACGGGTTTCGAAGGGCCTGCCAGCGAACTTCGTTTACTATGACCAGCATGCTCTCCGTTCGTATCAGTTATTAGTCGCTTGTGTACGTGTCCCGACGGGCCTGAAGAGCTATCGCAGTGTGCTCGAAGCAGACGCTGCCTCACAGGGCACACCCAGTCTTGCGCGGCCCCGATGTTGTCCGCTCAGGATTCGAACACGAACGGTGCAGTGTTGGCTGAGTATTTCAAGGCAGCGAGCGAAAGTGTATGGTGCACGTTAGACACTTCCGTGAACTATGAACAATTGCCAGCTCGTGAGGCGAATGGTTGCAAGACGAAGGTCGTCGGTGCTCCCAAGACCATCGATGGCGACTTGAAGCCTGCCTCTCAGCCTTTGCCTCTGCCAAGCGTGCTTGCGTGCGGCAGCAAAGCAGGTGCCCACCACACCTCCCCGTCTCATTCGGCTTCGATACGGCTTGCAAGACCTACGCCACCCTGGTAGGCACATTGTCAGTCAGCTGCAGCTTCTTGCCTTTCGACCTTTATGTGCCGTTCTACCTGCGCAGGCAATGTGGCCGTGGATGCATTGAGTGCTCAGAAGTGCCCTCCTCTGAAACATATGGACATATGGACACCGGAATGGCGCAAGTCTGATGAGATCGGATCCGTGCGGATCGGGTGCAATGCAAGGGTAAGTCGTGGGTCTGGAAGTTCACGGAAGTGCCGTGCAGATGATAAGGAAGAAGGAAGGGTTGCGCACGCTCATGTGGACAGCAAACAATAGCAGACCTAAGCGACGGAAAGACGGGCTTCTGGGTGTGTGCAGGGCGAATGGTGTGCCTCCCTGCGTGCCCTTCGAATAATATGAGAGAATCAGATAGAATGAAGAAGGTGCCCGACACCGTGGATTGGAGACATGAATCACAGGTACTACCACTTGGTCCGCTTGATGGGTCGTTCTGCGTCCAACATCGCCCTGGAGGTGGTAGCTGGCTCAGCTGCCTGGTAACCGGCAAGACCCAAGCAACGGCTGCTCCGGTTGCTGCCGACTCAAGGCTTTGTTGACGCGACCAAACATGTGCCTGCTGGGAGAGGAGGCAAGGGAATTTCGGACATCATATGGGTTTTGGTCTGATGGCTTCAGCATGTTCTTGCTTGCTCCACTGCGAAATTCAGTCAAAAAAGCGTATTAGTTTCTCAGTGCTGTTCGCTTCTCGGATCTTCACGGCTTGCAGCTTCACCGCTAGCCTCTGACTTCTACCGGGGGTGGCGGCCGTGGTCGTGGTGGTGGTGGTGGTGGTGGTGGTGGTCGTAGTAGTAGTAGTAGCAGTAGTAGCAGTAGTAGCAGTAGTCACAGTAGTAAGAGTAGAAGTAGTAGTAGTAGTAGTAGTAGTAGTAGTAGTAGTAGTAGTAGTAGTAGTGGTAGTGGTAGTGGTAGTGGTAGTGGTAGTGGTAGTGGTAGTGGTAGTGGTAGTAGTGTAGTAGTGGTAGTAGTGGTAGTAGTGGTAGTAGTGGTAGTAGTGTAGTAGTGGTAGTAGTGGTAGTAGTGGTAGTAGTGGTAGTAGTGGTAGTAGTGGTAGTAGTGGTAGTAGTGGTAGTAGTGGTAGTAGTGGTAGTAGTAGTTGTTGTTGTTGTAGGGGTGGTAATAGTGGTACCAGAAGTGTAGTATAGTCTAGTAGTAACTTCCACCACCCCCACTACAGTACCAATACAACTACGACAACTACAAATTACGACGACTACTGCTACAAGTACTACTACGAGCAGCGACTGTTGCCACTACTGGTAGAGATTCTTGCACAACAGCAGCTACTGTCAGAATCAGCAGCAGTAGTCGTACCACCACCACTACCACTACAGCTGCTGCGGCCACCGCCAACATCACCACACGACCGCCGCAGGCGACAGCACAGCACCACCAGCAGCACCAGCACCACCACCAACACCACCACCGCAACCACCACCACCACCACCACCACCAGCACCACCAGCACCACCAGCACCACCACCAGCACTACCACCAGCACCACCACCAGCACCACCACCAGCACCAGCACCAGCACCATCACCAGTACCACCACAAACGCCAGCACCAGCACCGGCACCATCACTATTATCACCACCACCATTACCACCACCACCACCACCACCACCACCACCACGACCACCACCACCTTCCAGCACTGCAACAGCCACCGCTGACGCCGATCTGGCCAGGTAACTCTGCACGAAACACAAGTGTAGTACATGCGCACATAAGCTAATTTCATCACTCGTCCTTTTGCTGGTTTTAGCTTCCACCGCCGTGCAGATGAAAGCGCTCCTTAATTATGCAACTGCTCTGACGCACTTTAGCTGGCTTCGTACATTGTATCGATGCATTCAGATACCAGTGTTGTCGTCAGAATCATGATGTGTCATGCTCCGGGGGAACACCTCCACTACAACTCGGGCTTGTTGAAGTAATCCCAATCTCAAAAGCAACAGGATCAGCTATCGCCTGACGCTGGTAAACCCCAATGAATGATCTGATCGTCCCAGCGTAGTGCCACACCTTTTGGCATTCAAACTTAGCCCTAGCAGAGTTTGCAAGGTGGCCGAGGGCAAGAAGAGCCTGAAAGACATCACCATGGACATGGCAGCAGCGGCCTCAGCACGGTTCAACCAGTAGGCTGAGGCGGCTTCTGTGTGTTTCCTTCTCGCTACCGAGGACATGATTGAGGCGAGAAGCAGGGATGGCAAGGAGCCAGCGGAGTGACACGCAGTCATCGATTTGGCATCCATCAGATTTATCTCTCGTCCTCGGTCATGTCTCTGGAGTCTCAGTCTTCAGGACTACGGCGTCATCATTTTGCCAGAGGGTCTGATTGAGTTTGCATCCCAGTGTTGAGATTTGCTTATAAGTCTGGTTGCTGTGGAAGCGTGAAAGGTTCATCCCGGAGTTCAATGCCTTGATCTCGGAGATCAACGACAAGCTGGCCCAGCCAGGGGTGGAAGCCACGGAAGAGGCAGGACTAGCACGGTTGTGGTGCTCCAGCCTAGTGACGATCCCGCACCCTTGCCTGCCCCTGCTGTCTCTTCAGGGTGTGTTGGCCGTCCTGTCCAAGGAGAATGCAGACTGCTTCAGGCCGGTTTGCCAAAACACAAGGCTAATTCATGTCGTGCAATGCTGCCTGTCGTGCACAATTGCCCTTTGACACATGTAAATGGAAAGGAGAGCGCAGAGACTCAAGTGATCAAAAGTTGAAGCAGGTACCTGCCAAGCTTCATTCGTGCACAGCTGCTCTTGGACCGTGACCCTCATGGCAACGTGCAGGCACTGAACACGTGTTCTGCACGCTGTCAGATCGCGGTGCAGTGTTTGCCAACTTCCTGCCGGCCTACATGTTGTGATTGGCCACCCCTCGATTCGAGAGCAGGTCGCCAAGATTGAAACTGAGAAGCTCTTGGCTGCAACGGTGCATGCAGAGCTGGACAACCGACGTGCCAAAGGGTGCGCCGGAGGAAGTTGCATGATACTGCTAATCAGAGCATCCATCTGCAAAGCTTTGACCATTAGACCGCACGCGCTGAAAGGAATGATTTTCGAGGGTTACTAGTGGCAAAGCTCCTATGCAAGGTACAAGGGCAACTTCTCTCCGCAGTTTCATGCCTTTGGATACGAAGGCCGCGCAGGGCTGTGCGGATCCCGGTGGTGAGTGGATGATAGTTGATGACAGTTGCTGGGAGATGTGGGACGGATTGTACATGCGACTGCTCTGAGGCCAACCGTCTTCGACGCTTCGTACTGCTATGCTCGTCTGGCCTGCTTACAGATTCCGTGGAGATGTGTACGCAGATGCTGTAGTCTTCCGGCGTACGGCCGAGAGCTAGTGTCCTTCATTGATACGACTCCGACTCTAAATTGTAAATGTGCTCGTCTTTCACATACTCCGGAAGTATCCAGAAGTCTGCGGTCCACATTTCCAACTCACGTAAGGCGCTGGGCTACACTGCCTCGTCTCTGCTGGACCTGCCCTCAAAGATCCCAGCACACCACTGGCAGCAACGCCTGAACTTACCCGATGGCATCTGTGCTCGTTGAGAGGTCACTGGCTGGACAGGACTCATCGCGAGTGTGAAGAACCTCCTGGCACCCTGCAAGGCCACCTGCAAAGTAAAGAGAGTTGCCTGATGGTTGCAGCCGAATCCACATTGACATGCCCCGGACTCATGACGAATATCTTGGAAGCTTAGGAATGGCAGTGTGGCGGGGTACCTGTCACCTCCCTGTGTGTGATTGAGCGCCGCAAGGGCAAGGCAGGGCTGCAAAAGCAGGGTCTTTTCTGTGTGGACCGCACATCACGTCTCCGGCCAGAGTTCAAGAATCGAATCCACTCAGGAGTCGGGCATGGGGCTCAGCTCAGAATCCGCTCGCCTCAGGACAAGCCGGTCATCCACAAGGCGCTTGTGGAGCTTGAAGGTGCTCTGCAGCATCCCCAGCCCTGTGCCTGTCACTATGCAGTCACGATCTTTTGTAGTAGAGTTAGCAGTTAGCAAGTACGTGCTTGCGGCTCAGGTCGCAGCCCTTCGAATTCTACAAATCCATCCGCGAGCAACTGCGCATTTCGGACATGTGCGCTCGACAGCATCACTGCTAGAAAGAAGTCAACAGACCCCCTGAGCGAGGTTGTCATGAAGCTGCAGCTTGCCCCGTGCGGCAGGTATCGCAACCCAGGCCCAATTCAGTTCGACATGGTCGGGTGCGAGGCCTCCAAGGACATCTTCTCAAGAATTCCTTTTTGGAGCCGGGCGACGAGCAGCAATCAGCAACTGGCTGCTGACTGCAGGACATTCCAATGACTCTGCAGCTCGAGCTCGGCAGGAGAAGCGAGAAGCAAGAAGCACGGGCAATTGCCACCGCGGCTCTTGAGCCTGTGTCCGGCTTCTACGGGGATGAGACTCGGGTATGCGAAGCTTGTGACACCGAACGGTCAGTGCAGCGAGATTTCGCTCCTGGTGAAAAGGACCCTGCCGGTCGAGTTCCCGACTGAGAAGCCCAAGAGGCCTGCAAAAGTAAGTCTGAAAACGCGTGTTGCAAGGATGACATTGTCTGCAGGCTGTAAAGCAAGTTTGCCTGAATAGTACCGTGCCATGCAGTACGACCGCTTCCGGGGCTGTGCGCATCAGCCACAAATGTCACCGTGGCATGAATCCCGAAGACAGGATGGGTAACTTCCTTTTCCTTCCCCATGCGCCACTTGGACGTAACAGTGTCTTTAGATATGCACAGAAGCAAGTGCTATTCACAGAATCGGTCTTGGCAGCAGAGAGTCAAGAGTGACCGTCCAGCCATGTCCCGTCGCAGTGCGTGATCTGTAAACATCGACGACCGAGGAAGAAGCTGCGGTCGGAGCTGCAACAGTGGCGATCAGCCGCGCACAGCAGTTTTGCAGGGTCACGTGTCTTCTTCTGCTTAGCCAGGCGTCGGCCCAGTGCTGTGAGGCCTCATGTTTCAAATCACGATTGGACTGAAAAACAAATTTCTTTGCAACAGTGCGCTTTCACTGCGTGTTCGCCCTCCGTATGTAGAAAGATGTCCAGTTTCCTTTGTACTAACAAAAAAGCTAGTCGAATGCTGATGTATCCTGCCCGGTAGTGCTGTAACCACGATGCAGGAAGTTTCCACTTCATTCAGTTGGCCCTAAGCCCATGCCACAAACTTGGCGATCCCGTACATATCCGGACTGCTACTTCTAGGAGGAGGGAGGCTGGAGCTGCGCCAGTTTAAACAAACACATGGTTCTGGTGCTAAAAGTCGCTGTCCACAGGTGGAGTTCTTCTTTGATAGAGTTGCGCAGGTGGTTCATGCAATCACGATGGGTCCACTCAAGGCCCGGCAACATCGTCTTCCGGAGTCGCTGAGTGCGTTTAACGGCAATGCTGTCACAGCCTGGACCTCAGTCGACAAGCCTGCTTGCGCGCGCGGGCTTCTTTTGAAACATAACTTGGACAAAAAGCACGAGGAACATTAAAGAAGATCATTGATCATAGTAGATCCTGCCAATCCTTGTCAACATGGCACATAGATGTTTGCTGACGACCTACACCCCGTCACTCCTCTGGTGATTAGGTGCTGGCTGTGATTTTCGTGCAGCATGCCCGTGAGCATAGGGCCGCAGCTTGCCGTAGCTAAGGTTCATCGGGGAGAGGCAACAGTTGTCAACGACCACACAGAGGCGTCCGAATGGCAGTGAAGCTCGCAAACTCTGCATTTCCACGCCCAAACTTGGTTGTCTTCCCAGCGGTTCTCGCAGGTGATTTCGCGGTACTTCTCGGAAGTTCATGCACCTCTGCTGGACATTCTGCCCACCGAGGCCTGACGCTTGAGAGCCGAGAGCTGCTGCATGCTGCAGTCCACTGGCATCCAGGATGTAGGATAAATGCCTTCTAGTCCGGAGGAGAGGACTGCCCCGATCGAGAACAAAAGGATCGGTGTCGTTTTCTGCGGCCGGCAGGTTGGGGATTTTGCTGGCACTTTGCATGTCTCACAGCGGCCCTTAGTGCTCAGGCACCGGGCTGTCACGACTTCGTCTGTGGCCTCGTGGACATGCTGTCGGGGGCTCAGCCAGTTCACGTGCGCCGCGGTTCGGTCTTCTTTGTCAGCTTCTGAGGCCTCCGAACTTCGGGAACAAAGTCCTCGGCTTCGTGGGCGGAACGCATGGCTTCTACGAGAAGCAGGCTGGGGACTGGGAGCACACGGGGGCCCAAAGGGAGTCGAAGCCCACACCGACACCGCCAACATCCGCCAACCCTCCCCTAACAGGAGAAAAACCGAAATTTTCGTGTGTTAGATGCACACTCGATGCCATATAACGAGCGCCACCTACAGGTGGAACAGGTTACCGTTTGATTTGCAGGCATGCCTCCCTAGTGTGGTCGTGCTTTTCGTTGTCTATTATAGACTTCGTGTTCTGGACTACGAACCGTCATTCAGCAAAACATACTCAATAGTGGTTCGATGGGCAGCCATAGGTCTTACGTTTTCGCTTATTCAAGCACAGGGAAGATCTCCAAGTAAACCTTCCTGTCATTGCAGCCTTGACTCGCATCCAGAAGTCAGCATGCAACACTCCCGGTCTGTCATCACGACATGTGTACGGCTTATCAGACGTAACTCACTTCGTTTGCGGTCTTCGTGTGCGGCACCCAAACGCTTCAGTTTGCTCTACAATTGTTTTTTGCAACTGGTTCAATTGCACTGCTTGCTGTCATAGGCGAAAGAGAACAGGGTCTTCCAATTCAATGCCGGTCAGCTGACTGTTGTGCCAGACGGTGGAGATCACCCCCGAGCTATGCGACGCTTTCCGCGGCACAGGCTGGGCTCGCGAAACATCCTAGGGATGTGGGATCGCTTTCGCAGTGAAAATGGGTGGTTTGCATCTCCCGTCCTGTCCTGTTTGTGGATTGCTCACAGGTGGCCTGGAAATGCGGCTGGCTAAGTTCGTTGCTGCAGCTGGCAGAGGGCTGGTGGATGTGTTACCATGTGACATGGCTTGAAGGAAAAGATCATGTTCCAATTTGGAGATCACTTCAGGCTTGGGCGCACCGTCGATCGCATTAACACCAAGGCCGGGCGTCGGAGACATTCAGAAAGCTTGACCTCCTGCCAGTGAACGTTTGTGATCATTGTGATCCTTGATAAGTGCAAGGAAGAGTCCGAGAACGCCATGAAAGCGTGTCAGGAGACTTGTGATGTTGAGCATGTCGTGCTTGCGATTGCTGACTGCTTGTGTGGGTGTAGGTACGTACGACGTACGCATTTCTGTGCGTGCATGTACGTACGTGCATGGCAAGGTAAGCATGCAAGCAGGTGGGAAGCAAGGTAGGTACGCATGCAGACATGAAGACATGCTTCATGATGATTCGAAAGAAAGATGTAACGAACGTAGGTATGTAGGTGTGCATTCATGCACTCCATGCTTGTTTGCACAGAAGTGGCAACAGCAGGGCCGGCATGTACGGGAAATGTTGAGTACTGAGTTGTTCCAGACAAACCAGAAATGGCTTCAAGGAGCTGAACCTGGACGGCTTGGTCTTAGTCGGCGGAGCCCGTTTGGGGCCAAGCCTCTAAATGCACGGAGAAGTCACTTGATGTTCATGCAGAAGACGGATTCGGGTTCCGGGGTTCGCACGAGAAAGTCCAGAAAGAAGATTTGGTGAACTGCTCTTGTATTCCGGGGCTTGCTTATCCGGGGCTTGCTTATACAAAGCTTCGCATACGAACAGCAGGTCAAGCAATCTGTCAGCACGACAGGCACGAACACGGATGCTGCTTACCTGTCCGAGTTCTTCAAGACCAACAAGGCCAAAAAGCAATTTCGCCAGACCTTACTTCAATAAAGTGACTGTGTTTGAGATCTTTTCAGTGAAGCGGCAAGGCTTCAAGTCTTTCGGAGTGGATGCATTCCCCCGACGACACACGCACACAGTACACATCCTTGCTGGCCATGATTGCATGTACAGACGGTACATACTATGCCTTTCGCTAAGATGCGCAAGTTTTGAGAGCAGAGTGCTATGCATGGTGATCCTCATGTCAGTGCCAGGTGAAGACAGCCGTGGTCGGAGTTCCTTGTGGCATCGAAGGCAGCATGGTGAACGAATTCGTTGAGGCGCCCGGCTCCTGGCAGAAGTTCGGCAGTGCTGAAACGATGTTCAGCGTGACCATCGTCCTGTGACACTAGTGCCGAAGAACGAGACACGCCCAGAAGTACAGAGGGGGCCGAAAACACCTTGAGCAGCGGCACCGAAATGACTCGGCTCTGTGGATTGGCAACTGAGTGTCCAAGGTCGTTGGGCTTCGACTCTTGTGCCAAAGCCATGGCACAGCTGGTTGCCGTGGCTGCAACGAAATCACGCAGTCGAAAGCAGCTGCCCTGCAGCACGAGCATCCAGATTTTGTCGTGGCAGCTAATCAGGTTGGCAACACAGCCATCGATGGTTTTGAGCTAAGCTGATCGGGTCTGACTGAAGATAGTCTGCATTGTGGTGCTTTGTTTGGGTCTGTCAACTGCCTCCACGGTGAGGCTCCAGTGCGCGAAAGTACTATTATTTCCTCAAGCTTATGGACGGCTCCACGACGGGAGGTGAGAAGAGCTCTGCCACTGTGTACTGACTGAAGCTTCTCTTCATTTGGCTCAGGCAAGGTGCCCTCATCCCATGTGGCACTGGAAGTCGCACTGGAAACGAAGCCGAACCTGCTTCTGCTTACAGAAGAGGCTGATGCTTCGCTGTCGTCTCCCCCCTGCAATTGTCTACGAACGGTCGTCCAGGTTGACGACCACCGGACATCGCTCAGAGAACTAGTTAGCGACATAGCCGATGTCGGGAACCTGGATCTGCAGTGGAGCAAGCTCCAACAGCTGGGAGTTTTTCTTTGGAGTCTTCACCGTCACCAAGGTGGTTTCTGAGCGCGCAAGTGCTGGCAAGAATTTTGGCAGGGGACCCCAAATGGAGCTTCGGAAGAGTCGCTGACACCAGCGCTTCCAGGAACCGTCCTTGTCGCAGAGGGCTTGCTGGCCTTCACCTCAGTGAGCTATCATCGCGCGCGTGCTTCCAGCACAAGCAGAAGTTGGAGAGATGTGCAGCAGGCAGCCATTCCTGAATTCCGCACACTCATCACCGAGCTGGAGGCTGATGGCTGGTTTCGAGGGAAACAACCCGGTTTGAGGACAGCAGCCATGAGGTCAACGTTGATTGGGGTCCGGTTTAGGGTTTAGAAACCCAAGTGTTTGCCTGGACCCTTGGCGCCAAATGTTGAAACATCCTTGTACATCTGGGGACACCTTGCTCTGGTCAGGCCCTGCCAATGCCGAGCACTGTGGAGAAGGCAAGCGCGTGGTTCAGAAATTGTTGCGCTCGCTGGTGTTTGCCATTGCCATCCTGCTCGTGGTTTTGTCGTGCCGGGGCGGTCGGGATTCGATCACATCGTTACACCGCAGGTCTTGCCGAAATTGACCACATGGTCCGGTCCTTGCGAGTGATGATCAACGGGGGGCCTCGTCGCGTTCGGAAGTTACAAGCCTGTCAGCTTCAGTCAAACAAAGGGAAATACATGTCCAGCGCTTTCAAGTGAGGTCCGCTGCCCTCTTCCAGAGCCTTCCAGAGTTTATTCAGAAGCAGCTGTTGTTGGCGAGGTGCTGCTAAACCAGCATTGTCCGCCCCGTCCCTTGCACCGACATGCAGCCGCAGAGAGCCGCAGGCAGAGCAATGCCGCCCTCCAGCTCTCGCAACTTGAGACTGAGCGGCTCATGGCCTGGCTCGTCCCCGCCCCAAAAGCCTTGGCATATGCACAACGTGCTCGACGCTTGAGTCCAAGGTGGAGGTAAACATAGCAAGGAACCCATGAGCGAATCCACCGTCGATGATCGAAGGCAAAGTGACGGCTAGCCAGACCTCCGACGAAACTGCATGGACTGACTGCGGCGGCGCGCAGACCGGATGCAAAGCGCCACCACCATCTGAATCTGCAGCGGCGTAGTGAGCGACAAAAGCACCATGAAGCTTTAGGCAGTTAAGGCTTGCATTTCCAGCAGATTTCAATGCTTACCCTCCTGCCCAATTCTCTGATTGAAGCCGTTCGATGACGGTGACACAAGTCGTTCTGCGCCAAATGCGCCAAGGTCGAGGACGAGTTGAAGAGTCGCAAGAAGCAGGCTCAGTCAATCTGGCCAAATCTGGCGGCATTGGAAAGTGCTTATCCGGTGAGATGGAACTCAGCTGAAGTATGAAGATCGTGCTGTCTGTGCTGATTCGCAGGGTACATTCAAGGGCAGCTTCTCACCAGTGTGCCAGTTCCTCGGTTACCAGGCCAGTACCCGGCAGCTTGCAAGTGGAGTTGACGTGGAACCCTTTCTAACTGTCGCTGTTTTTTGTCTTTAGTTTGGATTCTATTGCGCTTACTTCGATTCTGTGCAGCAATGGAAGGCTCGCTGCTCTGTTCCTTCCGACTTCGACAGCGACTACGCATATGCGCTAGGCGTCTCTTCGCGCATGAATCGGACGCTTATACAGCGTTGAGGATGAGCTGCGTGCTTTCGCAGGTGGCTGTGCAGCCATCTTGACTTCCAGGGGCCACACCGGCTATATGGTGGGCCCCTAGTTACATGTCTTCTCCTTCACATCATGCACCTAAGTCTCCCGAAAGATCTTCAAATCCTCAGAACGTTCTTTCAGGCAGTGGTGTCTGACCTGGCACAGCCAGTTGAGCGCCTGGGCCTCAGAGCAGTGAGTTTGATGAGTTTGTCTTCCCCGACTGATCGTTGCGATTGTGTGGGCTGCCTGGCTGTAGGCAAGTCTGTGTCGCAGATTGCCCTCGTGTGCTGTTGTAGTCGACATCCGTAGTATTGTAGCTAGAGGGCGCATGACATTCTGTGACTCTGACTTGGCTCAGTGTGGCTGGGCCACCCGCTTCAAACATTCTCGGCTTCGCATTGACATCGATGGACCGTGAGTGTAACGTCACCAAAGTCCTGCCCGACAGTCACCTTGTACAGGCTGGCATGTGGGCGGCGTTCCTTTCACGGCAATGCTGCAGGAGCTGAAACTTATTTAGCTGTGTTCACCGTTGCGGCAGCCGTTCATTCGCGGTGCAGTATTCCGTCGAACATGCCAGGTGCCACCCACCATGCCGAAGGAGTCTTTCCGGCCCCGTCCGGGCATCTTCCCACACAAGGCGTGGTGCTGGCTGTGAGAAGGGTCTTGCGTCGAGCTGCACTGGTTGAGACTCTCAGTCCAAGACTACCAGCGCAAGCAAGTGCTGCTGCCTGATGTTGGTTGCGAGTTCAGATTGAGATTGACTCGGGGACAATTGAGGCTTTGCAGTTGGCATACTCCGTGAAACAGATGCATCGCCCCATAGATCTTTCGAGGTCAGAGGGCCTTAGGCCGAAGCGTAGCAGCCTTCAGATGCCTGCCGTGTCCACATCCACCGCTTTCAATCCCGCAGCTTTCATTGGCACAGCTGCCATTTAGGGCACCAGTGCACGCTTCTTGGTACTGCAGAGGATGCTGACACCCAGCTCCCCAGCAAAGAATACCTCATATAGTTAGATGCTGAGAGACTCAACGCAAAAACGAGGAGCGATCAGTGCGACTCATTGCAATTACAAGTACATGTCGGCAGGTGGAGCTGGAGAGCGGGGCATTCAGAAAGTGGAAGGAGGTCGCCTGTCGCATCTTACATTTTGCGACTTCGAATGAGCCTGTGCTACAGGTATCGGAATCCTCGTTCTGGATTCTGGGTTAAGTGTTTGCACAGTGGCAGGTGCACAGGGGTGGTTTGAGGTCGTTGGTTTCGCCGTGATGATACGGCAAGTGCTGCATCAATTACATGGGTTCGGTTTGGGCTGCTGGTATGGTCAACACAGCTCCGTCCAGTCAGGCTCGCAGCAAAGGCCCCGAGAAGAGAATGCGAGTCTTTTCAGGTCCGCGGCTCCTGCGCAAGGGAAGTCGGGGCCTCAGCTTCGCCGACATTGAAGACGAATGGTGGTGAATGTGTGACTTTCTCCCAATGTTCATGGGTTTTGGTTGAACTCTCACGAGGAACTCTACGAGAATCCTGGTCCGATTCAGCTGTCTGGGTTGGTGCCTCAACAGTGGGGGTGCATCAAAGCAGCACATGACACTTAGGCACAGTACCCAAAAGGCACATAAGCATAAGCATTGTATGGGGATATCCCTGCCTTATTGGGCTTCATTATAAGGGGATTTATATGGGATATCCCTATCCTAATGTTTGCTTATGTGCTTTTTTGGGGCCCTCGACACGGGCAGAAGAATCTCTTCACAAAGCGAGGAGACACAAAGATTGTGCTCTGAAGCTTGCTCAGGCCAAGCGCGAGCCGCGTCACTAAGACCATAGCGACCCGCTTTTCTTACTTGCAAGAGCTGAAGGCGTTAGCTCCTCAGACTCAGATCCCTTGCTTTCTTCCGACCCGGCCTTTCCCGGGTCCCGGTGTTTCGAGGTTGCAGAGGCATCTGGACACGCTGAGGGAGCGCTGCCGTCCGGGATGCGACCTCCGGCAGGCGCCGAAGGAAGGAAAGTAGGAAGAAGACGGAGAGGCTGCATCGTCTGCATCCCATCCAGCCTACCCCGTGCGCTGTACACTGTACACTTTTGGCTTGGCAGCGCTGCTAGGTGAAGGTGGCCACCCAATCGCTGGCGACTTTGAACTCCATCCTGGATGAGCTTGCAGTAGCCTCGGTAGCCGGTCAGCTGCTCTGGGGCGCACTGGATGCCCCTGTGATCTGCTGAGGCAGAGCCATCTTCAGCAAGCCCAATGCTTGAGCGGGCAATGAGGTAAGTCTGCTTCACTGGCGGTCGAAATTGTGCCTGTGCGATGCGGAGCAAGCTCAGGAGCAAGTTTTGAAAGCTAAACGTCAGCTTTGCTTCAATTCGTTTTAACCGCGCCGAGAGCTCCTTTGGAGAGCGTCTCAGCATGTTTTGCGAACAGCCATGGCTTTTGTTCCGACAGCAGGTGTGGGACGCAAACTGCGCCCGAAGTTTGAGATGTCAGTCTTGCTTAGTTCCGGAGACTCAGTCTCACATCTGTGAGTTTCAAGAGAGATGAGTCCAATTTTGGGGCTGCCCGTCACAATCTGGGCATGATTCAGAACAGCACAGGCAAGACCGGTGCCGTAGAAACCGTTCCCAGGATGCCTTCGCATGTTGTGTTTTCCCCACTCTTGAGATGTGCGGGCATCGGTGCATTCTTGATTTGTGAAAAAAGAGTTGATGCTGTGGGCAGAGCAGCGTTGAGGTCTTCATGAGGGTAGCGCAGCAGCAGAGGAAGCGTCGTCTTTGTCCTGTTTCGGCGAAGGTAGTCTTGCCATGCCGGGCTTCACTTCGGCCTTTGCGAGTTTTCTTCACAGCCAATCTGTAGGCCACGTCTTTTGTGTTCGGTGACCATGCTTTCGGGAAACCCCCAACACCTAAGTACTAAGTTTTCAGTTGTAAACACTTCCGAATCGAGCGTAGCCAACGACGAACACCCCAAAAGCTTCCACACCAACTGCTAGAACGTATTTGTAGCTTTCACACCTACATGGGGCTGGGCAGAATATAAAGCTTATAAGACGGGGCAAAGTGAAGGAATCCTTCAGCCCGCCAGAGGACTTCGAGCGCGCTTGGCCGCCGCCCGAGGGAGCGGCGAAGCTCCGGGAGCGGCTCCGGCAGCAAAAAACAAAAAAAAAACACAAAGAGAAATCAACGAGGAAACTCGTGTAAAACGAACGGCTTAAGCAGGTTTAAGCTTGTTGTTGCCTAACCGCTTCGCCCTTGATCTGAGCCCAGGCAGCTCGTAGCCATCGAAAGTCGCGTGCGCGAGCTCTTCAAGCCCTGAGCCCGACCTCACTTTGCCTTCGTTCATTGCTGGATCGGTGTCGTGTCTGCACGTCCTGCAGCTCTCGGACACGCAATCGAGGCCTTTGCACCTAACAAAGAAAAAGGATTCCAAGGAGGCACAGGCATTTAATTCTGGAGACTGCAAGGATTGAGTCGCTAAAGAACCGCTTCAGGAGGGGGCTCCTGCCCGTCCTCCGCTGTCGCTCGGCGAAGCTTTGGCTTGGAAAGCTCTCTGCTCTCTGAGTCGTCATGGCGAAGCTCCGAGTCTCTGTGAGGCCTCGCGGAGCTTCTGCTGCAGGGGCCACCCGACGATCGCCGAGGCCCGGGCGAAGGATGCGCAAGGGGACGTAAAACGGCACACCGATCATTAAAACTTTGCGCATTGTATCCGCATGTGAGGCAAGCGGCATCGTCTCCAAGGCGCCTGCTGATGACACGATGGCTCCCGAATAATAAATCCCGGAGACTACAGTGCAACCGCGGCTGATACGGGGTCCCCGGTCCCCGCCTCATAGGGGTTGAGGGTTAGGCCCGCAATGGAATGAATTTCGTGACAAGTCTCGAAACTCTCAGAGATTCTGAAGAAGCCCTGCTATGCCATCTCTGCAGGGGGCGCGTCTTCGGTTCTGGTTTTGTGGGTGGAGAAGATGCTTAAAGTCGAATCATGCAAAGACACCTGCATTCCTAGCTTGAGTGCTTGCCGAATGTTTAAGCCTGATGAGCCAATCTGGCCTGATTATGATTAGACGGGACCGGCTCGGGCTTGGGTTGTGTAGCCCTTAGGAACGAGACGGAGCCCGACGTGGCCGAGTGCTTCCAGGAAGCAATCCAAAGCAAGCTCTGCTGCGCAAAAGCGAAGCCCCCGCAAAAGCAAGGATATCTTTATCAAAGGCCTATTGACGGAAGAGATTTGAAAGGATTCGCAAGGCTACACCCTTTTCCTGCGAATTCCGCAAGCAGAGAAGGAAGCTTTAACCGATTATATGGGCCCGCAACGCAGTCCGATGAATGATTTCGGCAGAGCCTTAAGATAGATTCCCCGAAGATGAACAGGAGTGTAAGGCCAACACTCGGTGCCCGATCCAACTAATGGAACGTGTGTCCGCACCGTTTTGCCGCCCACCAACACTTGCAGAAGGCTGTCCAGCAGCAAGCGCAGCCGCTCTGCGCCAGGGCCACCAAGGCACGGTGACATCAACGAACAGACTTGAGCTCGACAGGCTAACTTGCAATGCAGCATTTGGTCGATGCAGGGTGCCTTAAGGCCGATTGCGTCACCACTACGTATGAGAGTCGAAACCGCTGACCGGTCCAATTGAAGGAGATGGCCTCCCGGTTTGGTGTGACCACCCTCCCTCGACTTGCCAAAGCTGCGATCATTGTCAGGTGTGCATTCGTGCTGCCACCGATCAAAGCTAGTTCACCCCAACGCCGCGAGCTTGAGCCAGCCATCGTGCACGACGAGACTTGCAGCTGCACGAGCGAAGTTGCGAGTACTTGTAGATGATTCCCTCCGACCAAGACCTTTGGATGCAGAGCTGCCTCCCGTAATTTCAAGATCGGTCGACATGTGATTGAGGCGATGCGAAACCGGCTGCTGTTCAGAGGCAAGTCTGAAAGGGGGTGTTGACATGTGTTGACTGTCTCAGTTACTTGTAGTCGTGGCTGCAAGGCGCAGCAAGGCTTCAATAGAATAACGTGCTTGATCAGTGTCGCCGAAACTGCTGAGTCACCGAAGTCTGTACCTGTCAAGTCATCCGTGGACTGGTGTGCTTCGGGAGCCACAGTGTACCCGAAGAGTCTGGCAGGTCACTGTCCGCCAAGCCTGCACGCGCGTGCCTGCCGATGAAGAGTGTGTCTCACCGTCTGGTTACGAGAATGGCGTCGACGCAGACAGCTCCGAAAGCAGAGTGATTTACTACTACAGTGCTATGACATGATTTACTGATCTCTTTCTCCCATCTGCCAGGCAACTCCTGCTCTGAGCAGCTCACGGCTGCGCGGAGCGTCAGAATTTTCGTTCCTATGTTCCAATATCTTCGAGATCACCACCAGCGTGGTACGGCTGTGACAAGCCAGAAGCAAGTCAGAAGCAGAATGACAGTCAAGTAACTTGGTACGGCCAACGGGTACTGCAACACTGGGAAAACTGCTAGCAACGCAGGCCAGTTGCAAGCCCGACTTGGTCCAACTTGTGCATGCGAGCGTGCTTATCGGACGCGCACTGCTGTTTCACTGTTCAGGACTGCTGCGAAGCAGCTCTTTGCACCGCACTGTTGTCTAGGAACTTTACTGACATGTTTCCTGGCCCAGTTGCGCTTTCAGGTAGATAATGGAGCATGCAGGTTTGCCAAGCAGGCAAAGGGAGCTCTTCTAGCTGCAAGGACAAAAATGCATCCGGTCATGTTCAGTTGTCCGTAGCCAACGTCAGTCAGCGCGGTTGTGGTCTGCATCGTGTGCTCAAGGACCAAGCTTTAATCGTAGCTCATATCATCATACCATGTCTACAATAGAATGCCGGAAGCTGTGTTGCTCTCAACATCCCGCCCTGTTCCAGAAGGCCATGTGAAACATGCTTTCGTGTCCCCTCTACCAGATCATAAAGTTCATAAACGATGCTCAGCGAAGTAGTGCGCGGCAAACTAGTACCCAACCAGCCATGGCAGATTTGCCCATACCATGCCAAACTCCTGTTCCTGCGGAAATTGCACCTCGCTGTTGACGCTATCAAAATGGGAAAATCTGACTCGGACTACTCCGATGAGGCCGACGTGCTGCCTGCGCACGAACGTCTCTTCAGCCTTAAGATCGGCGCCCGAAGAAGGAGCAGTAACATGTTTGTTCAATGCAGGACAGTGACTCCGGCAGCTCCGTCAAGGAGGTAAAGAAAAAGAAGAAGGACACGAGCTTTCATTGGATTTGGAGACCCGCGGGAAATTCATCTGGAAAGTGCCTCTGTCATGCAGGATAAAAAGAAGAAGAAGAAAGAAAAGAAGGCTTCTTCGGCAAATCCACACATGTAGGTTGACGTTGATGTTGATGGGTTGAGACGAACATATTGCTGCCTGCGCCAGTGAACTCACATGCCTGGCAGCAGCTGTTCAGGAAAAGAAGAAGGCCGACGAGAAGCAGTTTCAGGTTGCTTCGCAGATTGACTGTTCGTCGAGTCAGGCGAAGAAAGAGAAAAAAGCAAAGAAAAACAAAAAGGCACTCTGGGAGCATGCTTTGCCAGGACATTTGCGAAGCGCTCTTGCACGGTTCGGCAGGAAAAAAAAAGGAAGCGCAGCCGAAGCAGCTACAGCGACTACAGTCCACCGCCCTGATCTTTGATACAGGCGGCTTGTGGCTTGTGCATCACCGCCCCTTGCACAGGTTGCAGCAAGGACAGCCGAGATGACTCTCGCAGTCGTAGTCCCTGCTCGTGCCCGAGAATGGCTGATCCTACAAATTGCACATGCTGCTCTTCCACCGTGCATAGAGAGCCTTTGCCCCGGTTTTGAGGCCGCAACCGAGGCCGATCGCCGCCCAGACGGTCCCCACCCAGACGGTCCCCGCCTAGGCCACATGATGTTGTTCAGGGATGGTGGGAGCTTTACGCAGACATGGTGTCTCTCTCACGACTGCTTGGGGCTCTTGTGCAGGTATAATGCCTCAGGAGGTGGTGGTGGGTACGGAAACTATGGTGGAGGCCGCGGCGGCTACGGCGCGCCCTGCTGGCTCGACTTGATAAGCACATGCTCACGGTATGCGATTTCACAACATTCCAGAGCTCAACTCATCACATAATTACTCGACAGGCCTGCCCGCAGTCGCAGCAGGAGCCAGCTGCCCTGCTCCAAACGTCAAAGCGACGACATCTTGGTTGAGCAGCGACGTCGCCTTGTCAGGAGCCCCGCGTGGGCTGTGCCAGCAAGACACCCGGGGGGCCCGAGGGTCGGAGCAGACCTGAAAGAATGAAAGGGTCGCGGGTCGCCGGCGCGTCAGCGGCCTCCTGGAGCCTCGAGTCTCTCCGAGCCCAGGCTCCCCGATCACCAATGAAGCTTCCAGAAGGCGCGCGCACACGCGAATACGTGCCTCAAAGAGAGCCCGTCGTCCTTTATCGGCTTCTTTCTTGACTCCGAAGTTGGGTCCACGAGGCCGGCCCCTGACCCTGGCAGAGGCCTGTGAGGCCAGGCTGGGTACTCGTAGGTTCTCGCAGCGAAGGCTCCTCCTGTTCTGTGCAAGGCCGCGGGCCGTGGAGTGACGACCGGCAAGACGGCACAAGATGACGAAGTGCAAGTTCTGGATCCAGACGAGGCACAGCATGGCAGCCCAGGCTGCTGACACCGTCCCAGAATTGCACAGGCACCCGTCAAAGCCGAGAAGCCACTGGCCAAGTTTCGCTGCAATGCACGGCAATCCGCCCGTTGAATGATACGGGGACGGCAAGTTCAGGGTGTGGCGATGCGGCTCGCTAGGATTGCTAAAGAACCCACGACTGAACCGCGTTCGCACTGAGCAGCTGTTGTTGCCTTCTTGATCGCAACTGTGTAGCGGCAGGCCGGGTTGCTGTGTAAATGGCAAACAACCCTCTCGGAACGGCTGGCTCGGAGAGCGCATGTGCGATGCATCCGCATGAGGTTTACATCCTTCGACGATGCAGACGAGTTCCCACGGGAAATCCGAGAAGAACTCAAGCATCTTTGGTATGTTTTATCCATGAGAGGAGGACCGTGGGCCTCCGAAGTTCCCCGCTACGGCAGGAGTGCTGGCTTTCCGGCACCGTCTCAGATCCAGGCAGGGTTGAATGTTCAGTAAGTTTATCGTAGGGCGCTGAAACCTCAGCACTGCATTTCCAATTGGCCGATAGAAGAGTACACCTGAGAGATCCTGAGAGTTTCCTTTCTTGATTTCTGAGCTGTGAGGCCTACACCTGGCCGCTGGGTTTGCGAGGCAAGGACATTATTGGCCAGTTGCCCAGAAGTTTGTGACAAATGGTTGGGTGCAGAGTGTCTGAGTACGTCTGATTCTTCACGTCTCGAGGTATCGCAGCGACCGGTAGTGGAAAGACCTTGGCCGCGTGCTTGGCATGGGCAATTGCCATGGCTTTCAGAAGTTGCGAGTGCACAAGGCAGCAGAGCCTCAGAAAGCAAATCGCGCCCAGGCATTTCTGCTTCCAGCTTTCGCCCAGATGGTTGAGGAGGCAGTCTCGCAGACATGGACCTCATAAAAGCATGTTCTTTCTGTGCCAATCGTGACCCGGGAAAGTCTTGGACAACCGCAGAAAGCTTGTTCTTCCTCGTTGGACTTCGCTTCGTGCCAGAATCACCGTCCCGAGCGAGACGGTCCCGGAGCGCTGGTGATGTCTCCCACGTCCGGTCCCGGGGATCCCCGCAGAGACACAGAGACGCCTCAAAAGCACGGCACAATGCCGCTGTAACCAAGGCGGGAGCTGGCGCAGCAGACCGAAGCCGAGGCGTCTCATAGTCTGAGCTCTTCCTTCAGAAGTTTGCGATCAAAGGGTCCGTCAGCTAGCGCCCCAAAAATATCTACAACCCGCCCGGACCTCGACCACTCTCAACTTTCGTCAAAGCCTGCGCATGTCACCCGCATGCCACACCCCAGTCCACATTCCAGCGCAAAAGCTCAACTTCAACACGCCACTTTTATGAAGATTTTCTTGCAGAAACAGCTATCGGGGAAGTCGCAGAATAGCTGCAAAATGGATGTGTGAAACCAACGGCCATTTCAGTCGAATGGCAGAAATGGGGTGTCAATTCAGTGATCCCCGAGGCGTAAGGGTTGAGGGCTCGACACGGAGAGAAGCCGGCTAGCTAGAACGGAGCATAGGTAGCATCGTGATGCGTCTTCTTCCAGTTTTGCCAGAACTTGTTTGCCGGGGAGGATTCAGGACATTCACAATCAGTGGTCTCCATGTATTACCACCATGGGACCCGGTCTTGAACGTCGCTGCGGCCTACCTCCGTTTCGGAAGGACCAATACGCATAACCTACTTGGGGCTGTCACAAGTTGCAGCCTTGGCATGCCAGGCTCAGCGCTTTGGGAAATGCCTTGGCTTCCGATGCGTCGCTATGCACCCCACCTGTGTCAGTCTACTCTAGGAGAAACGTGCGCGAAGTAGGATAAGGGTCGAGGTGGAAGCAGGACATGTGCGATATGCTGCGCCGCGCTGTGTACGCATGCATGAATAACTCCAGCACCTGCAGCACCCTGCTGAGTAGGACGCATGCAAGGTCCGGCAGCGCTACATCCGTGAGTTTGTGCATATCGATGCATGCTATAGGTACGGCGGTGCTCCAAAGGGCGACCAGATGGCAAGGTACCGTCAAGGGTGTCAGCCCGCGCCTTAGCGCAGCACTCGCTGAAGGCAGTATTGCACCTCCCGGCCTTTGTTTGCATGCGTCTCAGAAGAAGACCCCGCGTCGATCCATAACATAGAAGTGGCACAGAACAGTCGTCAAGCTCGCTCCAGCGGGTGAGGAAATGGGAGGATTGCCCACGAAAAGAGAGAGGAAGATGCAGCTCGTCGAGCAACAGACTTTGCGACTGGATGAGACGGCCCCGGCTGCATGATCCGAACGACCATCCCTTTCCTCCCTGGCGTCATCCACCCCAAGTGCCAAGGCAGGCAGTCACCAAGTAAAAAGGACAGAGAAAACAAATCGCTCCTTCGAGAGGGCCTAACTTCGCTCTCACATCGAAGCATAGCCTTTTTGCCTGCATTCCTTGCAGTACCATCGTCGCCTGCCCGGGACGTCTCAATGATTTCTTGGAGGGCGGACAGGCCTGGGCCTCGGCGGCCTCTGAGCCAAGGTGCTCAAGGGGGTCGGATTTGGCCTTGGCGCAGGTGCGCTTGGACGGAGTGTTGAAGCTCGTTCTGGACGAGGCCCCGTAGAAGGGCAACAGAGTTCTCCCCTGACCACATGGTAAGTGGAACACACTGAACATAAAGGAGTCTGAAGTACTGCGAGCTTTGCCACTCCAGCGTGGCTTGCACTTTTACGAAGTGGCTTCCGCCGTTCAATGGAGCACAGCGCATGGCGAAACAAGGGCCTGGAGCCAGTGACTACTGCAAGATAGCGAGGTGTGCAAGTTGTTCAGCATGCCACTGTGGCAGAGTGAGTTCGTTTCCTGGCGAGAGTGCTGCAGGCCGATCGAATGCTGGATATGGGCTTCGAACCACAGATTCGCAAGATCCTTGCCAGAGTGCGACTCTCATGTGCAGCATGTATGCCTAAGACTGCAGAGTGCTGCCAGTTAAAGAGGAAGTCTGCTAGCAGCGTGTAGTGTAGTGCACAGCACGCACACCCAGAGTCACGACAAGACTGCTACACATGTCCCTGTCCCTGGCAGCTGCCACGGAAGCGGCACACTCTCTTCTTTACGGCAACCTGGCCGAAGGAAGCACGGGCCTCAGAGAAGTTGGCAGAGTCGACTGGCCGCGGAGTCGCTGCAGTCGCTGCACAGGTGAGGAAGTTGGCAAGCGAGATCTTAAGCAGGCATCCGGCATCATCCGGCATCCAGCAGTCAATTGGGCTTGAGTTCCTTGGCCTTGATCGACGGCAGGCCCTACAAGGTCATGATCGGCAACCGTGAAGTGCTGAAGGGCAACCAAGCCAGGGGGCCAAGTTCGGCAAAGGCATTGCCAGTGTGTGTTGCAAAGGTTGATTGATGCAGGACATCACGCAGATTGTGAAGTGCATGGATGCCTTCAACAAAAACCGCGAGATTGTCAACACACTCCGGGAGGTAGCACATATGAGATGCTTTTCTGGCTGCTGGCACCTGAAGAGCAACGTTAGAGTTGGCTCCGGCACGGGTGCTGGAGTGTGTAGGCAGCGTCCAAGTCACTAGATGAGCTCCAGCTGTACAGGCAGGCTTGACGAACCCCAGCGCTAGTGGGAAGGCCAACAGTGAATATGAGTGGATCCTAAATGCCTGCACGCACACCTTGTGCTAAGTTGGGGTTGTGTGGGACATCGGCAGGCACTGGTTTTCTGCAACACCAAGCGGATGTGCGAAAATCTCAGCAATGACCTTCATCGCCAAGGCAGCGGATTGAGTCCTGTCGGACAGACTTTATGTCGCCCATGTCCGCCCTGCAGCATGAAAAGCATGCATGTATTGCATTCGGCTGGTGGCCAGGCAGTTACAGTCTTGTGCTTCTCACGGCTAAAAGGCTTTGTGGGCCCTTGGACAGGCCTGCCTTGCACTTCAATTCATGGAGACAAGGCTCAGACGCGGCGACTCTTGCGAGTGCAGAGCCGCCCTTCTGTCGTTTTGTTCTGTCGTTTTGCCACTGATACAGGATCAGCGCCAGCGAGAAGATGCCTTGCATGGCCTGAAGTCGGGCCGCTACAAGGCTCCGAGCGCATTCCCTGCACCGTTTGTAGGAGTTTCGGAGGGGACGCTTATTGTGCAGTATGGGTGAGGTCTTGGTGGCAACAGATGTTGCTGCCCGAGGGCTGGACATCAAAGGTGTTGTCTTGCGCCCGGCTTTGAATCAGGTGGCTTGTGTTGAACAAGCCTTGTCACCAGATTGTCTCAGGGGCTTGTCATCAATTTTGACCCAGCGAACAACACCGAGGAGCCTCCAGAAAAATGAGTCACAACTGGATTGCATTGTTGTGCATTGTTCATGTCTGCTCCTAACGTCCTGTGTGCACGATTGGAAAGTGCAGTCGCTCAATCTCCATTTGCAACGTGGCCAGGATTATGTTCACCGCATCGGACGCACTGGCCGTGCTGGAGCGCCGAAAGCCTAGTGGGCATCGTGCAGAATCAAGGGGCTGCTGCCACTTTCAAGCCTGCGCTTCTGCCAATTCTTAGGAAAGGCTATGCCATCACCTTCATGACTGGCCTGTACCTTAAAAGCCTGATACCATGCCTGCACGAGCTGGGCCGGCATGACTCAAGCCGAGAAGCCACTGCCATGATCACTGCAAAGGGGTGGTGCTCCCCTGCCGCAGAGACGCGAGGTCAGGATGCCTCCAAAGCCCGTGGAATCATGGAAGTCATGGAGCGAACCAATCAGGAGCCTGCGCGAGACGTGTGCGCGAGCTTAGGATGACTTGGGCAGCGGCGATAGGAGATAGACACCCAGCTCGTCGCTATTGCGTCCGCCATACGAGCCGACGTTCATCGTCCGCCATACGCGCCGGCGTTGTAGCATATCCACTAACGTATGTACTCCGAACTGTGAGATAGACAGAGGAGGGCTTAGTTTCAGATGTGTAATTTTCTACGCCCTTCACTGGCCGTGTAAGAACATATGTGAAAGAGCAAGAGACCTGCCCCTGCGGCCTTAAACCTTAAAGATAGGGAGAGGCATCGAAACACTTCGTCAGCGACCTCAGAATGTTTTTATCATAGGTAGTAATTAGCTGCCGAGCTTGTTTTGGAGATTCACGTTTTCATGTTGCAACAACCATAGGTCAAAAACAGCCACAGTTAGGATGCGCGGTTGCCCTTAAAAGCGTGGACATGCAACTCACTATAGAGGTCCTTAACGAAGGCGCATGAGCTTTTGGAAAGTTGTTTCGCTAGGAGATCACCCAAGACTTGCTGAAGATGGCAGGCAGGGTACGGCCGGCTTTCCAAACAAAGGTCGGGCTTTCAGACACACAAACTTTTTGGTTGAAGGACCACAAGTTGTTAATTACCTTGTTAACACTACGCATTCGGATGCCGTGGACCGCAGCTTGCGTCGCATCCGAAAGCCGGCCTTCTCAATTTGGGCCTTCGGCTACAAGGGCTTCTGACAGTCTCTGAAATCTCTCCGGGGATGTGTTCCCGAAGAGCCTCCTTCGGCTTAGAAGGAAGAACCCCGTTCGGCCTTAAGAAGAAGACTTCATTGACCTGACGACACTCCAAGAAAGAGAGCGGACTGTTCAACCACTGCGGGTATGGCTGAGCTGCAGGTTCGGCCCCGCCGCCAGGAGGCCAGAAAGTTGCTTTTACTTACGCCCAGACCCTGGGGCTGTGAGCAAGCCTTCGCCTGAAGGACATCGCATGCGTGGCAGCCGAGGAGCAATACTGATACTGCACCCCTATTCAAGCTTCAGGGCTCTAAGGGTGGATTCAAGCATTCGCAGGAGGCGGTGGTCGAGGAGGAAGGCGAAGCCCAAGCTTCTGAGTGGTTTTCGGCCACAGGAGGGGCTGGGGATCGCCCCCAGGCATCCCCACACGTTCTTGGGAAAAAGGTCTCTCGCGCATGTCTTTCGTTTCGGCTTGCCACCTGGGGTGTTCGCGGTGTCTGATGACTTCCCATTCAGGGCTTGATTGATGTAGCGCCTCCTTCTGCAAGTAGCACCATATCTCTGCAGCAACGGCGGATCGTTTGACAGTCCCTCATGAGCAGAGCTTTCGGATCGTGTAGTCGCAATGGCCGCCTCGACGTCTCAACCCGATTTCCTTTTGCTTGGGGCAACGGGGTTTCTGGGCGCCAGCATCCTGCGAAAGCTTGAAAGTACACATGTCGTCTGTACAAGCCGATTGAGGCTAAAGGACCGGCTGGGGCTCGAGGCACTCTTGGATGAGCAGAAGCCCAAGCTCGGCGTCATTTGTGCCGCAGGGGAGCGGGGGCGCCCCAACATTGCTTGGTGTGATGCCCATCCCGTAGAAACTCTGGATGCGAACATCACTGGGCAGTTATCCGTGGCAGCTGCATGTCACGAGCGCGGTTTGCACCTCATTCTTCTGGGAACGGGAGCTCTTTACCTGGCCAGCGAAAAAAAGCGGAAGTTCTCAGAGGCAGATCCTCCCAACGGTGGCTCACCGGGGGTGTACACAGCACTCAGGCAGAAGATGGAGGAGCTGACAGCCTACTTCAGCAATGTGTTGGTGCTGAGGGTGCTGTATCCCTTGAGTTCAGATCTGGATCCGCGTGGCTTGCTCGGAAAGCTGGCGCTTGAGATGCATTCTCCATCCTCTTTGGCTGTGAGTCGCACTGTTGCACGCTGTGCTCACGCATGAACATAGACGAATAGCAAACACACACACATAGACACACGCGCGCACAGACGCATGTAATGAAGCAAACACAAGTATGTTTTCATATCTTCATATACATATACCCCAACAGTCCAAAGGACGCATGTAACGGGTGCGCTTAAGTAAAGCACGCCATTCACTGAATTGGGATGATGTCGTCTTTGGCTTAATGCATTGGGTTGTGAGTTTTGGACCTTATCATCTTCGTGGTTTTGCTTTGGATACTAGGGTCTTGATGGTTTTCAATCCAAAGCCCCGAAAGCCCCAGCAGAGAGCAACTGCTTCAGTCTGGAGGGGCGTCGTAGTGAGGCCAACGAAATCGTTGAAACTTGCAGCTGGGCTTCTGGATTGGTTTTTTTATCGCATCGTTGTGCGACACCTTGGCAAGCAATGGTCATGTCGTATCGCGAAGGATTTCGGAATGAGACGACAGTTCGCACGGCTCTGGTTCAAGCATGGCGGCACGTCTCAACCATCTCATTGCATCCTCCTGAAGGTGTGCTCATGTCGGGTGTTCATTCCTGCGATTCAGAATATTCAGCACAGTCTGCCGAATTGGTAGCATGCAACACCAACAGGACTTAACTTTGCCAAAAACCGTCTTGTTTTTGCATAACGCAGCTGGTGGTGAAATGCCTCAGCAGGAGTACGGCACCATAGGATGACATAGATTTGCAGACGGCTGCTCAGTAATTGCAGTCCAAGCTCATGTACATGTGGGGCGAATTTGCCAATGGAGGTTTTGGAGCCTGTCAGGGAATTATCGCAATCGAGAATCGAATGAGGAAGGCAGATCTATAAACCCCTTCAAGGCCTCATAGACATCTTGCAAAGAAGTACATGGTAGCGGAGATATAGCATGCCTGATCGTGAATCGCGTTTGCCTTGTCCTCCGACTTCAGAGGAAAGTATTGCGGCTGCGGTTCTTAGCAGTTAAATCTCCTACCCCGAAAAACTTGTAGCCACCAGCACCCGAGCAGCAGGTACATTGGGCTGTTTTCCACAGCGTGGAGGCATTGACACAGGGATTGCCTTGGAAGAGCCAATTTTCGGGAGTGTCGGATGTTGCGTTTGCAACTCAGAACAGTTTATAGCGCTTTCAAGGGTGCTCTCGAAGGGATTGCGATCGAGGTGCAGGTTTGGGTTGAGGACTATGGCGGCGTCTAAGAAGAACTGCTAACGGTAACACAGCACAAATTAGAATTGATACTAAGCACTATGCAAGCGTCATTGCTACACATATGGGTGCGAATCGCTCATCATCATGTCGGGCCAAGGACGCCCTTTTGCTTCATGCTGTTCGTGAAGCCATAGTCCACACGATCGACCTTCGCTGAATGCAATGGCAAAGCCACATCGCGATCACTCGGCCCCCCATGCATGTCTGGCTTCGCAGTTGTACCTACAGTGGTGACTGTTTGCTTCTTGGAAGTGTATGCAGAGTCTGGTCGCCTGAGTATTGAAAGTGCACCTACCGTTGTGGTATGTTGTGGTCATGGTGCTGGAATTTTACGTACCGTTTTGGTCAAGGTGCTTGGAGGTGTCCCTAGACCCCTAGGACGTGGACCTACATTGTGGTCACGGTTCTGGGAAGCGTGCCAAGCATTGTGCTGGAAGTTTTACCCAGGTGCGACCACAGCAGAAGGTAACTATACTTCCAAGCGAAGGGCGACCACGACAGTAGGCACAACCCCAACGAACAAACGACGCAACGCTGCTGCCCGCTTCCGAGTGCCAGGTGGCAAAACGACTGCATGCAAGCTTTCAATATCAAAGCGCCCGCAAGGTAGGTACACGTCCAAGAACTAGGTCGTGTACTTACCATCACGGACGGCTGGTTTCTTGGAAGCATATGTGGCGTCGTGGTCGCCTATAGTTCTTGAGAAGCGTACTTACCGTTGTGGCCATGGTGGTTCTTGGAGGTGTGTGTCGTGGTCACCAGGTCGTCGTGGCCACCTAGTTGCTGGATCCGGGTTCCTGGAAGTGTTAGCGCCCGTCGTGAACTCCAAGTTGATCTGTCTGGTGGCCACCTGGTTGTTGGAAGTGGTACACGTCATGGTTGCTTGGTTTTGGAAGTGCCGTCGTGGCCGCTTGGTGAAGCTATGCTGTTGAATGGGCTAAATGTACATTTGTTTGTATATGTATGTATGTATGTAAGATAAACAAATAAAATTTTGCGTTTTTATCCAAATACATATAACTAGCTACGTTAGGGCGAAAAACATAGGCCGGTATTCCGAGACACTACACCTTTGTCTATATATATACCTATATCTATATCCTTATCCATATTCATATGCATATGGCACCCCATGTGCCCACCCTTTCCTGTCAGGCATCTGGACTTCTTCGTCAGCGGCCTCTTGGTATTAGGGGTTTTCGGTTTGGGCTTGGTTGTCTTTATTACGGAAAGCATGTTACGTATGTGCATGCAGGATTGTATGTCTGTGCCTTCTCAAATAGCTCCATTTTTCTGGAAATACAAGAATCCCAAACCCAAACTTTTCGAGGTGGCGGAGGCAAGCTTGAATTCTTGCTGGATTTTGTGGTTTATGAGTTTTTCGAGATTTGGTTTTTGATTTGTGGATGTTCTGATTCATGGATTTTTTGATTTATAGATTTTGGGGTTGTTTTCTTTTGGGTTTCTCGCGAAAATCCAAAAAATCCAAACTTCCATCCCCTCGAAAATATTGGGTTTTTTTGGATTTGCAAGGAATTGTAAATGTTGGTACACAGATGACGCTACTGTTCCGTGACGTTGTTTCCGCGTCTGTGTGTGCCGATAGCAGATCTTGCGGATGATGATACTAATGATGATGCGATCCGATATGATACTTATTGTCTATGGTTGTTGTTGCTCATGATGGTATTAATGATGCTGCGATCCGAAATGATACTTCTTGGTTATTGCTGCCTTTTCGCTCTGCAGCAACTGCAGAGCAGCATGACTGCAAGTCTTCCGTGTTGCGCGCGCCATGCAGGCTACACAGGATGTGTTATGTCGCCGTTCTCGAAGTTTCAAGTGCCAACCATTAGTCATTCTTTCGCGTCATCCTTCCCCGTCGTCGTGTCTTGGGAATCCGGCAATGTCTCTATGGCTAATGTTCGCCAAGCTGTGGCCAAAGGCAAGCTTTCGACATGCACCACATTGTCGGGCAATTTGTGTGCCGTCGATTGGCCACTTCTAAACCTGCCAATTCTAGACGTGTCGAGCGGCGGGTTCATGAAATGCTTCATTGATGTGATCTTGGACATGCCTACCTTCCCGTTTACGGAAATCAAGCAGCTGATGCAAAACCAGTCCTTCAAGACTTTGCCAAAACCCCATGGTTTGGCCAAAGACGTGGAGACCCCTTTCGCATTGACTTGGGCGTACTTCTGCAGGAGAGCGGCTAGTTCACAAGTGTCAGGATCGTCAACCTCAACGATACAAAAACACAGTAGATCAGATTCGCGATCTTTGTTATGGCAAACTTGACGCTGTGGATTGGTCGGGTAATGTGATCACAGTGGAAAAATGTTTGCATTACTTATGGTACACCGCGAGCGGGCAAGACGCCAGTCGCACGAACTGTGGCCATAGCACTTGCGCGATATTGAGCCACCAAACTGGGTAAGGCTCATGAAACCGCCAATTCTTTTTGGCAGGCGTCAGGGTTTGACTTCTTTCGCGGTTCTTTGATAGCACAAAATTTTGACTTGGTTGTTTTGGTTATAGTTATGGGTTGTATAGTTGTCTACATGTACGTGTGTTTTGCACACTCTAAGGTCAATCCGGTACGCAAACAAGATCGGACATCTTCGATGATGGCTGTCTTTGTGAGCAGCCTTTTAAGGAGTTCACAGATGTGGGCAATATCGAGTCCATGTCCAAGGAGCGATGGGGTGCTGCGAAGTGGGTTCGTGAGCAAGTGCGCATTTACTGCTCAAACGATTCGACGTCGAAGCAGAGCCACCCCTGAACCATTTTTTCAGGACATCGAAAGGGGCATCCTTATTATGTGTCGCGATCCGACTTCATGAAGATGCTGGAGATTGCGTGGTGCTCCAAAGGCTGTAATGATGCCAAAATCATGCAGCGTTCGCATATGTTTGTCAACGCTGCCAAAGGTTTCTACATGCGACCTGCCAATAAAACAAAAGGCCCTGTGCTCAGGATTCCCCGAGGTGACAAGATTGACCTCCTCCATTTGGATTTACCATGGCAAAGGCGGGCGGGAAGGACTTGCCACAGGACTTCGAGATGAAGGTGAGCTGGGAACGGACTTGGTTGCAAAAGCTGAACTTGCCAACACGTGCCACAATCATCCGTCGTGGGGGCGTGTTCCAAACGTCTGCTGATTCTACGGTCGAGCAGGCCCATCGTTGTGTCAGAGCCTTCTTGCGCAAGAACTTCGACGGTGACATCCACGCCGCAGCCGCTGTCACTAACGTCAAGGACGAAACGCCCACCAAGCAATGTCGCCATCAATCTTGTGGACCCTCATGCAAAACGGCCTCCAGCGCCTGCAGCTTTTCAGATGTCAAACCCAGTCTAGACAATGACCTGGATAGGGAGCTTGAGGTATTGCGGGAGGCAGAGCTTGCAATGTCGGATGATGCAGCGGTTGAGGGTTTCATGGAGTGCTGCACAGACAACGAGAGCTTCATGGACACGCACATAGATGATGTAAACGACGTGAACGAAAGGTTTCACCGTCAACAATTGTTTCGCGAAAGTATCGGTCTCACACATGTTGTTCTCGTGCGGATTATGACGTGCCTCTCTGAATTCTTTTAGTCTCGCGAACAGTAGACTCGTTTAAAACCTCAAATAGGTACGAAACCAGCATCCAGATGGCAGTGTTTCGTTGGCAAGGACAGCTTGAGTGATGGCATCTCCCATGTGCTAACACGCATTCGCCGTGCGAGGAAGGTTTGTGGCTCGTTGTCAAGCTCGTAGTTCATGTGGTTTTTTTGCCCCAAGCTTCGCCATGGGCAAGTCGAATATAGCTGAATGATAATTTTGTTCCGAAGAACGGCAAGTTGCGCAAGGTCATGAAAAAACCCACGGCATCCACAGACACTACATGGAAATCCATCAAGTACGTCAGGGAGGCGACGGAAGTCACATCACGCGGACAACGTAAAGATCAAATTAAATGGAAACGACCACTATACCGCAGCTACTCAAGGCAGATGACAAAACCATCATCAAGCTGCTCATGGCGGACACGATCCTGCTGCGAAAAAAGTGTTCTACATGTTCTAAGGGATTACTATCCAAGTAGCACGCGGACAAGAAGCGCAACAGCGTCCTGCAGCACAGGTGCAACAACAAACAGTGTCGCGCCTGCTTCAAAGCTCATCACCTGCACTCGCTTTTCACGGAGGGGCAAGGGCCGCAGAAGCAGAACTTGCGCATGCAGTCCGCTGTACTTCTCTTGAAGCTCTTCCATGTCCCACAATCTGTCATTCACATTGTTATGGTTATGGGTGCGAACCACAAGTCGTTGGAGGACTTGGAAACTGGTTGTTTACAACCAAAGACGTGGGTGGACGTTGAGGCAGACGAGGCGACCTTCGACAAGAGGGACGTATTCCGGGATCCTGCTTTGCAACGCTTGGTTGTCAACAACGGGGAAACCGTCATGTGGGAGCAGTGGGGGGGTGTCATTCATAGTGGCCTGTCCTCGTACTTTGGACCTGCGGAAGTTGATCCCCAAGCTTACAGGGCACCAGGGCCAGGTGCTATCCGTAAGACGAAGTGGAAAGCCATCGCGCAGGAACTTCTCCAGGATCGCAAGGTCATCCTTCATACCAATTCGGCGAAAAGTTACAAAGCGAAAGTTAAAGGAGCTTTGCATGACAACGTGGTACACTACAAGAGCGGGTGAAGGTGAATGGCAAGGTCAGATAGTTGAACCCCAAATATGTTGGCACCGTGACCCATAAGATCCCTTGTACTGCGAAGGCATTGAAGGTGAAGTCCGGGACTCATGTTATCGATAGGTTTGGCCCGTTTTTACGGACCGTATCGCGATGAACCAACACTGCAACGCAGGATCTTCTTTGTTGCGAGCCAAGCTTCGTTGAGCGAATCACGAGTCTTGATTCAAAAACCAAGACCTTTGGCCAGGCTGCGGTGACTTGTGCACAAAGGCCATGCGCAAGTATTTTACAAGTAAAAACCCTGTACGACGTCACGTGTCCTCACGGACCCGCTTCGCGACATCGGTTGAAAACGTTCGTGGATGAGACTACTGTCAGTTGAAGCTTGTTCGCCATGTCGTGAGTGTATGTTTAGTGTTTGTATGCTATATATTTCCTTATCCTGAACTAGAAGAATATGAAGTAATGATTATGATGATGATGGCGTTCGGTCGCAAACTGCCCATGGATGTTGCAGCACGCATCTTCGAGTTTGGCGATCGACTGTTGGAGCCGATCCCAACCGCGCCCACTAAAGTGCCCGTTGGTACCCGGTACCCTCCGGAACGGCCGCCCATCAAACCACAGCAACGCAGAACAGTACTCATTGAACGAATGGTCTCATTCATCGGGTGATGTGGTTTATCGATACGATGATCCGTTTTACAAGTCCACGCCGAAGTGTGACATGGAACTGACCCCAGGACACATTTTTTCATACTGGCTCGACAAACCGTCACTCGGGTCAAAACGGTGATCGCATGAGGTTATTTCTGCATGCATCATGAGTATCAGGCATTAACTAATGCATTACAACAGCTTACGTGCAGGCCTCTTAGGCGCAATTGTTTGCCTGCACTAGTTTGGTCCCATCATGCTGTCTGACCTTTCTAATGCTTGTTACATGTGTTATACCGCACCCACTCCCACACCCACACCCACGCCCACACCCACACCCACACCCTCACACACACCCACACCCACACCCACACCCACACCCACACCCACACCCACACCCACACCCACCCACACGCACCTACACAAACACACACACTCACACACACACGCACCCAGACACACACACACACACGCGCACACACACACACACACACACACGCACCCACACAAACACACACACACACACACACGCACCCAGACACAGACACACACACACACACACGCACGCACGCACACACGCACGCACGCACGCACGCACGCACGCACGCACGCACGCACGCACGCACGCACGCACGCACGCACGCACGCACGCACGCACGCACGCACGCACGTGCACACACACACACACACACACACACACACGCACGCGCACACATGTTTGCGCGAGACACACTAACTATTGCGCGTGTTTCGTGGAGTGCTCTTCTCAGGCACGGTTCAAGCAGGTCGATGGTGTGCAGACATCGGTCACGATACTGGATGACCTCATGCCGCTACTTCCGATCCTCGCAGAACGGCGAACAGTTGGAGTTTTGAACTTTACGAATCCCGGCACGATTTCCTACCCAGACATTGCCAGAGCCTCAGCAGCTCCAGTTGGCCGCGTAATGACGGGTTTTTGCGCTTCATGCTCCTTAAACTAGCATCCGGGTTCTTCAAGTTGACAACCAAATGTTGAAGCCGGGTCAACCTTCGCTGTCACACATAGGCGAGCAAAACGGTTCATGTCCATGTAATTACCCGACACAATGACCGTTTCAGTTGCGTCCAGTTCGTTGGAGACAATTTTATAATACAGATGCAAGGCATTCGGTCCAAGGCGTCCATGGCGGCACAGTCTTTAACGGTGTCTGATACTGGTACTTTCCATGAATCAGGCATCCAAAAGCATGGCACTGACAGGAGTGATCCAGTCCATGCCCGTGACACGTCGAGATTCGGACTGATAATCCTTTGCGAAGGTATCGGGGCTGCAAGATCGAGCGACGAAGTGCGGAGTGCAATGGAAAGCTCCGGAGATCCGAGGCTCGGTTTGGAGCAGTTGTCGCAGAGCTCTCCTAAAGTCCAGCAGCTGCACTCTGCAGTCGTGTTGAAGCAACAAGATGCAGCAACATGAGGTCATTCCCTTAATCAATCCTGCAGGAGCTGGAGCAAAGGCAGCTGCTGAGCTCGACACCACGCGGCTGCAGGACATGTGGCACACTGAACCCCTAAGGGATCTGAGAGTAAGCTCAAGTGACGGCTTGGGTGCCAAGAGACTTAGGAGGCCGTGGGTGTGTCCCTCGCAACGGCGCGGACCTTTGGCTGTGCTGCAACAGCCAAGTCTCAAGTGGTGTCGAAACAGTTTTACGTGCGCATAATCGTCACTTGCAGGCTTGTTCAGTGAGTCGCTGAGGCTGCTGATTCTTTGCAGCGCATCATCTCCTCACTTAGTGACGAGGAGGTGGTTTCGTTTGTGCAGAGCATCCGATAAAATCGCAATGCAAAGCTTCTACTGACAAGTTAATGTAGAAGCATGGCGATCCGATGTGCTATCTTGAAAGGTCTAGCTTTCGTGCTGGAATCACACGAACAGCTGTGGGCTCAAGCCGAAGCTATGGCCAAGGTGGCACACGAACCACCAGCATGCGGCCCGACCAACGGGACTGAGGATTGTGGCGATGTCGAGTCTGTGGTAGATCCAGGCTCACCGACTCGCCCGACAGAGATTCAATCAAACCATGAACCTCCCAGCTTGGCATCCCCGGTGGGCCTGTTTGGCAAATTTGGCGTGGGTATGAAAGGCCAGGGTCAAACACGTCTCTTCAGTTGTGATAAGACCTGGGTGGGGTTCTGCCTCTTGCGAGACACACGATGCATGAAGCAGTTTGTAAGCGTTGGGGTCTGAGACTTGTGCAGGCAAGACGAAGTCAAAAAGCCGACTGCTTCTGCGAACCTCGACGCGGGAAGTGCTGAGCTACAGGACTTTGACACTTGCTGAATCTGCGTACGAGAACGCATTTCTAATGCGCTTGATTACAAAGAGCACCCTGGGCAAGGCGCACCTTCTGCTACTGGTGAATTTTTTCTTGCAATATTCAGTTGTGTACTTGCTGTCTGAAAGAACGACAGGGAATCAAAGCCTGATCAAGACCAAGTTGTTCGGACAATCTAATGCGATAGATGCAACCGGTATATGCTGGCAGCGCGATGGCGACAATCGAATATCCTGCACACCGGATGAGGTGGCACTAAGCGTCGACTTCGCTGTTTTGGACCGTGATGGAGATGGCAAGTGGACGTTTGCAGAGGCAGAAGCTCTCAGCAACTTCCATCAAGCGACAACTGGACGCTATGTCAACATGACAGAGTTCTACAAGAACGTTTTTCGCACGCTGCAGCAGTACGCTGGACCTAGGCATACACAATGCACTCTGAATGACAACATACAGGCCTTCGATCGTGATCGTGGATTCTGGTCTGATGCTGTCATCGGAAACATTACGAGCGATGGACATGTGGTCGTGAACTACGTGGATGCAGCCAAGCAGGCATCCTGGGCAAGATACATGCCAAACGAGCGTCTGCGGAAGCAGCTGAACGGCTCAATCTATAGCTGCAATGTGCCGAAGTGTGTAGACATGGATAATGGCGCCACTGACTCGAGTGAGCTGGCATGCGCAGGCTACAACGGCTTCGATGCCTGCGCCGGCCAGTGGGACGACGACGACTTTCATGTCAAGCAGCTGTGCTGCACATGCGGCGGGGGTTCTTACAGCCTGACGCTCACTGGTTTGGGTCACCTTCCTGTTAACCTCCCACTAGACGACTTCACGAACGTCCGGGACTTCAGGATTTGCATGCAGAGCGCTGTGCAGGAAGTGCAACAGGAAGACTGCATCATTAAGTACACTTCCATACCTCGCCACGTTTATGATGCAGAGGTTGCCACATTTGCGAATTTCTGCCTGATTCCTGAGAGTGACCTTTGCGGCAATCTTCATGACCAGCAGCTACTCCCTCGCTGGACGTTTGAGATCTCGTCATCTGTGCCCATGTTTATGAAGATTGCGGGTCTCAGCAGCACAGCTTCTCTCGGCCAGCTGAACGTTTGCGAGAAGGCAATTCAGACGTTCTGTCGGCGAATCTATACTGTGCAGGCGACCCTTTTTCTGGAGCAGCGGCTGGACGTATGTGGGAAGAAGTCGAGCCAGATTACTCGCAATAAAAAGATTGTCAGCTATGCAGCAAGCGAGACCTATTCAGACCCAACCTTTGGGCTTACCTCGCTTCTTTTTCAGGGATTCCTTTTTTTGATTGTGTTTCTTTGGGGATTGGCATCCGTCACCGAGTTCCGAAACATTCTAGCAGCACGGCCATCTTAGCAAGTTTTTGCAGAAGTACCCGTGCCCATAATTGCGGTCGAAGAGCCCTTGTCGGTGCATTGGAGCAATCAAGGTATGGTGGAATATCGTGAGTTCATTGCCCAAGGAAGATGCTGAAGACTGCTTGTTATATCAGCTTCCAGAGGATGCTGAGGACGAAGCCGAAGCGACGCTGGAAGTTGTCGGCCTGACGACGCAACATCGGGTGTCTACTGTCCTGCTCAACCTTCTGCCTCGCAGCGCTCTGCAAGGATGCATTTTCATAGTCGGTATTAGGTACCTGCTATCCGTCAGGAATGTCTCCGACCTTATTCTGAACAGTCTGGCCTTGACCTTTCTGGTTACAGTGGATGAGATGCTTTTTGCCGCCTTCGCTGGGGAGCAGAATGCTGCATGGATCCAGAACTGTAAGCCACTCCGCGGACGGTCCTTCTGGTGGCTCGATTGGGTTCTACGCAAGACAGCGATCCCTGTTGGATTATTGATATTCATACCAATTCTTGCCACGCTCGGCTACTTTGTTATTGCAAACAAGCTCTTGACAGACCAGCTTGCACACGCCACGTATTGCTTGTGCGACATGAGCGGTGACGTGTGTCATGCTCGGCAGATCTTGGCCGCCTTAGCACAAACGTGAAAGCACAATACGATTCGTTTACAGCGGCTGAAGCCTTGCATGCTTGTCAATCAGATGTGTGAGAGTATCAGATACTGAGAGTTATCGTGGGACTGTACACGCCCAAGGCGATCAATCAGCTTCGCGACAAAAATCATGGTCAACTTGCTACGACAGGGTTGATCTATGATAATTATACAGTCACATTTTATTATTCCATATCCCATTTCTGATTAATATATCTATACTTATCAGGTAGCTCTCAAGGTAAAAGATATATTACTTATAAATTTACGCCAATTGAATAATATAATTTTCTCGAAAATATATTTTATATGATATGATATATTTTTCAATGTGGATATTCATAGACTTGGAATTTGAATCAAATTTATAACTCATATTTCATATTTTGAAAAAGATATTCAATTTTATATTAAGACGAATTACTTAAATTAGAGAATATAAGAAAATAACTAGATATATTAATAGATAGCATGAAAAATATATATATATATATATATATTCTAATAAAATAATATCGTATTATTCGTATCCGTGATACTATACGTTTCTTATAATTTGATTTTTTTCCGTGAAGATCTCTTATAAGGTTATATCGTATGATTAAATTATTGAAATTATAATATCGCGAATATTTTTATCTACTCTTAG